>CM059791.1:58129482-58141982 GCA_030435695.1 Brachymystax lenok tsinlingensis
GTGTGTGGTCCACTTGCAAAACAAGATTTCACCCAATGGGACAAACACCCCATTGAAACCCTGCATGCTGAGTTCTGTAAGATTCTCCTACATGTCCAGAGGAAAACTACAAACAATGCATGCAGGGCAGAATTAGGCCAATATCCACTAATAATAAAAACTCAAAAAAGAGCAATTAAGTTTTGGAAACATCTAAAATACAGTGACCCCCTCTCATATCTTTACCAAGCCCTGCAATGCCAAGAGCTGAGCAAAGAAGAGTCCCCTCATCCAGCTGGTCCTGGGACTGAGTTTACAAACCTGTTCTACTAACACACTGAAGCCTCAGGACCAGAACATCCAATCAATCAGAATAAAACAAATTACATCACAATTAAAACAAAACTACATTTCTCATTGGGAAACACAAGCACAAGCACAAAGCAAAATGCAGTGCTATCTGGCCCTAAATCGACAGTACAACGTGGCAAACTATTTGACCATGGTTACTGATCAAAACCTTAGAAAAACCTTGACAAAGTACAGGCTCAGTGAGCACAGCCTTGCCATTGAGAAGGGTAGACACAGGAAAACCTGGCTCCCTGTAGAGGAAAGGCTGTGCAACCACTGCACCACAGCAGAACCTGAGACAGAGCTGCATTTCCTGACAAAATGTCAAACATATAAAACAATTAGAGAGTGTCATTTCCCCAAATTTGAAACCCTTATTCAAGGTTTCAAAGACCTCTCTGATGAGAATAGGCTACCCATCCTGTTGGGGGAGGAAGCAGAAAGCTGTGGGTTGGCAGCGCACTACATCACTGCCTGCCATAAGATGAGGGACAGTGTCTGACAGACCAATCAACCTGCACATGTCCTCTACTGTATGCTTAGTGTTATTGTTTAATGTATGGTTATTTTGACCCTTGGTTATTGTTGTTACTGTTGTCCTGTTGACAATTTTGATTGTTATTATTTTCATATTGTAAATATCCCAAGTAAGCTTTGGCAATATGTACATTGTTACGTCATGCCAATAAAGCAAATTGAATTGAATTGAAGAGAGAGAGAGAGAGAGAGAGAGAGAGAGAGAGAGAGAGAGAGAGAGAGAGAGAGAGAGAGAGAGAGAGAGAGAGAGAGAGAGAGAGACAGACAGAGAGAATGAGAAAGAGAGAACGAGAATGAGAGAAGAAGAGGGCAAGATATGCTGGAGGGGAGACTTAAATTCTCTCAACAACACCATATTAAGTCAGTCTGTAAACAGTCTAATCAATCTGCCAAGCTAGTTGAGGCCAAATCTCCCACTATTAACAAATAAGAGAAATGGCTTAGAGATTGGAAAGGGAGAGGAGAGGAGAGGGGGACAGGGAGAGGAGTGGAGATGGGGAGAGGAGAGTGGGCATGCATTAAAAGAGAAAAAGGGACTTTGGGTTAGGAGAGGAGGAGAGGAGATGATGGGATAGAGAGGAGGTCAATAGAGGAGAACAGAGAGAGGGAACACTTGACTGACCGTGCCCTCACAAACCATGATTTAGAAGAGAAGAGGAGAGGAAGTAGGAGAGGAGAGAGAGAGAGAGAGAGAGAGAGAGAGAGAGAGAGAGGAGAGAGAGGAGAGAGAGGAGAGAGGTAGAGGAAGATGAGAGGGGGAGAGGGAGAGGAGAGGAGAGGGATAGGAGAGGAGAGGGATAGGAGAGGAGTGGAATAAGAGAGGGATAGGAGAGGAGAGGGATAGGAGAGGAGAGGGATACGGCGAGAGAGATAGGAGAGGAGAAGGGGAGAGGAGAGGAGGAGAGGGATAGGAGAGGAATGGAGAGGGAATGAGAGGGATAAGGGGAGAGAGATATAAGAAGGAAAAGGAGAGGAGAGGGATAGGAGAGGAGAGGGATAGGAGGAGAGGGATAGGAGAGGGATAGGAGGAGAGAGATAGGAGAGGGATAGAGGGAGAGGGATGGGAGAGGGATAGAGGGAGAGGTATATGAGAGGGATAGGGGGAGAGGGATAGGAGAAGGATATGAGAGGGATAGGGGAAAGGGATAGGAGAGGGATGGGGAGAGAGATAGGAGAGGGATAAGGGAGAGGGATTAGAGAGGGATAGGGGAGAGAGATAGGAGAGGGATAAGGGAGAGGGATTAGAGAGGGATAGGGGAGAGAGATAGGAGAGGGATAGGGGGAGAGAGATAGGAGAGGGATAGGGGGAGAGAGATAGGAGAGGGAACACTTGACTGACTGTGCCTTCATACAACATTGTCATATTTGTTATAGGAGTGCAAAGTGTGTGTGTTTGTGTGTGTGTGTCTGCGAATCTGCATGGGTGCGTGCTTGTGTGTTTGCGTGCGTCTGGGATGTGTGTACACCGCAGCATCAGAACACTTTAAGAAGAAATTGGAAAATGGTGCACTTATTATCATCCATCATTCCTTCCATCCGTCCATCCATCCATCATTCTTTCCTTCCTTCCTTCCGTCCGTCCATCATTCCTTCCATCCATCCGTCTGTCCATCCATCCTGTAGGATAAGTGGAAGGATGGAGGAGGTTGAATGTAGGCGGGTGGTGTTATAGGACCAGGCAGCAGCGTGTTTGAACCCCCAAGGCTCTGCTGTGTAAACCATTGAACAACTCAAAAGATACTGAAGGAAAACATTAGTGGGAAACAAAGCTCTGTAGCACAATGTGATGTGAGGCTTAGAAGAGAGAAAGAGAGAGAGAGATAGAGAGATAGTGAAAGAGAGAGAGAGAAGAGTTTCTCTCCTTTCATTCAGATACTGCTCAGCTCTCCTGGGGACAACAGAGTGTGTTCTTGTGTTGCGAATAAAAATAAAATGAGAGAGAGAGAGACAAAGAGAGAAAGAGAGAGGGACAGAGACAGAGACAGAGAAAGAGCGACAGAGAGCGAGAGAGAGAGCGACAGAGAGAGAGCGACAGAGAGAGAGAGAGGTAAAGAGGGAGAGAGAGAGACAAGAGACTCATGTTTTTTCCATATCAGGGCTTGTTTTCTGTGAAAAACATTGTTGTTACCAACCCATCTTGACATTGTGTTCCTTTCTGAGAGTGAGACTGACAGCCATGCTGACCTCAAATCTAACCAATCACAACCTACCATTTATTGACCCACCACCTGCAACCTCTCTTTAGAAAATGATGGTGTGATGGAACACACACACACACACACACAACCTTTGTCTTCAGTAAATGATGGGGTGATGGACACATCAGAGCTACTCTTTATATCTCTCTCCTTCTCTCTCTCTCTCTCTCTCTCTCTCTCTCTCTCTCTCTCTCTCTCTCTCTCTCTCTCTCTCTCTCTCTCTCTCTCTCTCTCTCTCTCTCTCTCTCTCTCTCTCTGTCTCTCTCAATTCAATTCAAGGGGCGTTATTGTCAAGGGAAACATATGTTTATATTGCCAAAGCAAGTGAAGTAGATAATAAACAAAAGTGAAATAAACAATCAAAATGAACAGTAAACATTACACTCACAGAAGTTCCAAAAGAATAAAGACATTACAAATGTATCATGTATATATGCAGTGTTGTAACGATGTGTAAATAGTTAAAGTACAAAAGGGAAAATAAATAAGCATAAATATCTGTTGTATTTACAATGGTGTTTGTTCTTCACTGGTTGCCCTTTTCTTGCGCAATGGGTCACATATCTTGCTGCTGTGATGGCACACTGTGGTATTTCACCCAGTAGATATGGGAGTTTATCAAAATCGGGTTTGCTTTGTCATTTATGGGAATTGTGTGTAGATTGATGAGGGGGAAAAAAACGATGTAATACATTTTAGAATAGGGCTGCAACGTAACAAAATGTGGAAACAAGAAGACAGAGAGAGAGAGAGAGAGAGAGAGAGAGAGAGAGACAGACAGAGAGTGTGATTGTATAAGTGTAAGAGTGGGAATTCTTAAGCTTTACGTGCTGATATCCAGAAACACAGACATCTTCTGTATTAGCTAGTTGATACAGCTGTTCTAAACAGTTAACTTAAGGCAGTGTTGGTAGAGGTCTGGCTTTAGATTCTCTGTTATAGCGCACAGAGAGGTGCTACTGTGTAACAGTTAAAGAGATTCTCTGTTGTAGCACACAGAGAGGTGCTACTGTGTAACAGTTAAATATATTCTCTGTTGTAGCACACAGAGAGGTGCTACTGTGTAAAAGTTAAATATATTCTCTGTTGTAGCACACAGAGAGGTGCTACTGTGTAAAAGTTAAATATATTCTCTGTTGTAGCACACAGAGAGGTGCTACTGTGTAACAGTTAAATATATTCTCTGTTGTAGCACACAGAGAGGTGCTACTGTGTAACAGTTAACTTCTTAGGGAGCGGCTCCCGAGGTGACGGTTTTGGAGAGTCTGGCGTGCCCAAAGTAAAATGCCTCCCACTCAGGCCCAGAAAATAGGATATGCACATAATTAGTACTATTGACCTCACCTTGGCTCTGCTTGGCTATCCTTGGCTTGGCTCACTTTGGCTCACCTTGGCTCTCCTTAGCTTGGCTCTCCTTAGCTTGGCTCAGCTCACTTTGGCTCACCTTGGCTCTCCTTAGCTTGGCTCAGCTTGGCTCAGTTCACTTTGGCTCACCTTGGCTCTCCTTAGCTTGGCTCAGCTTGGCTCACCTTAGCTTGGCTCAGCTTGGCTCACCTTAGCTTGGCTCAGCTTGGCTCAGCTCACTTTGTCTCACCTTGGCTCTCCTTAGCTTGGCTCAGCTTGGCTCAGCTCACTTTGGCTCACCTTGGCTCTCCTTAGCTTGGCTCAGCTTGGCTCACCTTAGCTTGGCTCAGCTTGGCTCATCGTAGGTTGGCTCAGCTTGGCTCACCGTAGCTTGGCTCAGCTTGGCTCACTGTTGCTTGGCTCAGCTTGGCTCACCTTAGCTTGGCTCCACTTAGCTCTCCTTAGCTTGGCTCAGCTTGGCTCACCCTAGCTTGGCTCACCTTAGCTTGGCTCAGCTTGTCACCTTGGCCTGTGTTCTCTGGGGTCAGTGATGCCTGTTGAGTACGTTGTGTTAGAGTACAGACTGGAGGGCTCATGTTTTTTCCCTCTAACGGACTCCTTGTCCGTTTGGGGGACAGACGGGAGCTGTGAGGTTTGATTGGACAGGAGTTGACAGCGTGAGATGCTATTGGATCTGACAGTTGCCATGTGCAACTCGATCACATCTGGCTCCCCACTCTCCTTTCTCATTGGTCCCTGAAGCAGGAGCTCTGAAAAACAAAATACCTCTTTTGGGTCTGGCCATGGAGCATGTGCTACTGGGGACACTGTGGTGTGTGTGTGGAAGTGTTTGTGTGTGGAAGTCAGAGAGCACACAGGTGTGTGTCTGTGACACACAGGGGTGTGAGCGTGTGTGTCTTTTGTGCTGGCCAAGCCCTTTCTACCCAGACTTCCACAGATGTGACTAACAGAAATGGAATAATAGAGACACACCGGTCAGAGAGGAGACAGGTCAGAGAGGAGACACACAGGTCAGAGAGGAGATACACAGGTCAGAGAGTACAGACACACAGGTCAGAGAGTAGAGACACACAGGTCAGAGAGGAGAGACACACAGGTCAGAGAGTAGAGACACACAGGTCAGAGAGTAGAGACACACAGGTCAGAGAGTAGAGACACACAGGTCAGAGAGTAGAGACACACAGGTCAGAGAGTAGAGACACACAGGTCAGAGAGTAGAGACACACAGGTCAGAGAGAAGAGACACACAGGTCAGAGAGTAGAGACACACAGGTCAGAGAGTAGAGACACACAGGTCAGAGAGTAGAGACACACAGGTCAGAGAGGAGAGACACACAGGTCAGAGAGGAGAGACACACAGTTCAGAGAGTAGTGACACACAGGTCAGAGAGTAGAGACACACAGGTCAGAGAGTAGAGGCACACAGGTCAGAGAGTAGAGACACACAGGTCAGAGAGTAGAGAGACACACAGGTCAGAGAGTAGAGACACACAGGTCAGAGAGTAGAGACACACAGGTAAGAGAGTAGAGACACACAGGTCAGAGAGTAGAGACACACAGGTCAGAGAGTAGAGTTACACAGGTCAGAGAGTAGAGACACACCGGTCAGAGAGTAGAGACACACAGGTCAGAGGGTAGAGACACACAGGTCAGAGAGGAGAGAGACACACAGGTCAGAGAGGAGAGAGACACACAGGTCAGAGAGGAGAGAGACACACAGGTCAGAGAGGAGAGACACACAGGTCAGAGAGTAGAGACACACCGGTCAGAGAGTAGAGACACACAGGTCAGAGAGTAGAGACACACAGGTCAGAGAGGAGAGAGACACACAGGTCAGAGAGGAGAGAGACACACAGGTCAGAGAGGAGAGAGACACACAGGTCAGAGAGGAGAGACACACCGGTCAGAGAGTAGAGACACACCGGTCAGAGAGTAGAGACACACAGGTCAGAGAGTAGAGACACACAGGTCAGAAAGGAGAGAGACACACAGGTCAGAGAGTAGAGACACACAGGTCAGAGAGGAGAGAGACACAGAGTAGTAGGTACATGTACACACAAGAACAACCTCTTGCTCTCTCAAATACACAACGCACACACACACACACACACACACACACACACACACACACACACACACACACACACACACACACACACACACACACACACACACACACACACACACACACACACACACACACACACAACACTCTCCCACCAAAAGCCCACACACACACTATACACTCCAAACTGCTTGGCTATTTCAAAATAGAGTTGTCTGTAAAGAGCAGCTAGGCTAGATAGGTGTGGATTGTGAATGCTGTTCATTCCCTTTGGCCTTCACACCTCAGCATCAAGTCAAGTCTGCAGTACAGCACACAGCCATGGTCTGCAACCTCCATTCACTACATCAGAAAGATATCACAGTCAGCTGTTTAAACCCGGGCTCTATGTTCACACACCAGGTCCTCTCAGCACTTTCTATTGTACTCTAACCATCTCTGTCTGTCTCTTCTGCACTGTCTGTATCAACCAGAGAGAGAGAGAGAGAGAGAGAGAGAGAGAGAGAGAGAGAGAGGGACGGACGGACGGAGAGGTGGAGAGCGTAGAGAGAGAGAGAGACAGACAGACAGACAGAGTGGGGGAGAGGTGGAGAGCGTAGAGAGAGACATACAGAGAGAGAGAGAGAGACATATATATATATAGAGAGAGAGAGATAGAGAGAGACTACACACTACAACTACTTAGGTTTAAAAATAAGCTCAACTGGACACCTTAATGAGGCAGTGAATGAACTGAGAGAGAAAGCACGCAGGGCATTCTACGCCATTAAAAAACAAATTCAAATTGAAATACCTATTAAAATTTGGCTAAAACTTATTGAATGTGTCATTGAACCAATTGCACTTTATGGCAGCGAGGTGTGGGGTCCACTTGCAAAACAAGATTTCACCCAATGGGACAAACACCCCATTGAAACCCTGCATGCAGAGTTCTGTAAGATTCTCCTACATGTCCAGAGGAAAACTACAAACAATGCATGCAGGGCAGAATTAGGCCAATATCCACTAATAATAAAACTCAAAAAAGAGCAATTAAGTTTTGGAAACATCTAAAATACAGTGACCCCCTCTCATATCATTACCAAGCCCTGCAATGCCAAGAGCTGAGCAAAGAAAAGAGTCCCCTCATCCAGCTGGTCCTGGGGCTGAGTTCACAAACCTGTTCTACTAACACACTGAAGCCTCAGGACCAGAACATACAATCAATCAGAATAAAACAAATTACATCACAATCAAAACAAAACTACATTGCTCATTGGGAAACACAAGCACAAGCACAAAGCAAAATGCAGTGCTATCTGGCCCTAAATCGACAGTACACCGTGGCAAACTATTTGACCAAGGTTACTGATCAAAACCTTAGAAAAACCTTGACAAAGTACAGGCTCAGTGAGCACAGCCTTGCCATTGAGAAGGGTAGACACAGGAAAACCTGGCTCCCTGTAGAGGAAAGGCTGTGCAACCACTGCACCACAGCAGAACCTGAGACAGAGCTGCATTTCCTGACAACATGTCAAAAATATAAAACAATTAGAGAGTGTCATTTCCCCAAATTTGAAACCCATATTCAAGGTTTCAAAGACCTCTCTGATGAGAATAGGCTACCCATCCTGTTGGGGGAGGAAGCAGAAAGCTGTGGGTTGGCAGCGCACTACATCACTGCCTGCCATAAGATGAGGGACAGTGTCTGACAGACCAATCAACCTGCACATGTCTTCTACTATATGCTTATTGTTGTTGTTCAATGTGGTTATTGTTGTTACTGTTGTCCTGTTGACAATTTTGATTATTAATTATGTTCATATTATAAATATCAAATGTAAGCTTTGGCAATATGTACATTGTTACGTCATGCCAATAAAGCAAATTGAATTGAATTGAATTGAGAGACATACAGAGAGAGAGAGAGAGAGAGAGAGAGAGAGAAAGACAGACGGACAGAGGGAGCGGGGTAGAGGTGGAGAGCGTAGAGAGAGACAGACAGAGAGAGAGACAGACAGACAGAGAGGGGGTTAGGAATGGAGGAGAGAGAAAGGGACACTGGGGTGTAGAGGGATGGAGAGAAAGCGGTGGGAGAGGGTGAGAGTGAGAGGGGGTTAGGAATGGAGGAGAGAGAAAGGAGAGCGCTGCATAAGTGGGGACAGATATTGCTGTGGTGTATAGTAGTACAAATCCCAAATTCTGTGTGGATGCGACAGTAGCCTGGAAACAGCTGACTGTCAAATGGAGGGGATCAACGGGATTAGTGTGGTCCAGTTACACAGTCCAGTCAGAGCCCAAAACACCCACAGCACCCCTCTGTTACCCTACAATACCCAACCCTAGTTACCCAGTGCAAATCACCCACAGCCCAGATGATCGCTTTAACACCTACCCTCTCCCCAACCCAGTTACCCAGTCAAGAATAACTTGTTCATCATGGTTTATCCAGCTTCATACTCCATAGCCCAGTTAGAGACTGAAATAGTAACTTCATACCCCAGCCCAGTTAGAGAATGAAACAGTAACTTCATACCTCAGCCCAGTTAGAGGCTGAAACAGTAACTTCATACCCAGCCCAGTTAGAGACTGAAACAGTAACTTCATACCTCAGCCCAGTTAGAGACTGAAACAGTAACTTCATACCCAGCCCAGTTAGAGACTGAAACAGTAACTTCATACCCAGCCCAGTTAGAGGCTGAAACAGTAACTTCATACCCCAGCCCAGTTATAGAGTGAAACAGTAACTTCATACCCAGCCCAGTTAGAGTTTGAAACAGTAACTTCATACCTCAGCCCAGTTATAGGCTGAAACAGTAACTTCATACCTCAGCCCAGTTAGAGACTGAAACAGTAACTTCATACCCAGCCCAGTTAGAGACTGAAACAGTAACTTCATACCCAGCCCAAATAGAGACTGAAACAGTAACTTTATACCCAGCCCAGTTAGAGGCTGAAACAGTAACTTCATACCTATCCCAGATAGAGACTGAAATAGTAACTTCATACCCCAGCCCAGTTAGAGACTGAAACAGTAACTTCATACCCCAGCCCAGTTAGAGACTGAAACAGTAACTTCATACCCAGCCCAGTTAGAGGCTGAAACAGTAACTTCATACCCAGCCCAGTTAGAGCCTGAAACAGTAACTTCATACCCAGCCCAGTTAGAGGCTGAAACAGTAACTTCATACCCAGCCCAGTTAGAGACTGAAACAGTAACTTCATACCTCAGCCCAGTTTAAAGGCTTAAACAGTAACTTCATACCCAGCCCAGTTAGAGAATGAAACAGTAACTTTATACCTCAGCCCAGTTAGAGGCTGAAACAGTAACTTCATACCCAGCCCAGTTAGAGACTGAAACAGTAACTTCATACCTCAGCCCAGTTTAAAGGCTTAAACAGTAACTTCATACCCAGCCCAGTTAGAGAATGAAACAGTAACTTTATACCTCAGCCCAGTTAGAGGCTGAAACAGTAACTTCATACCCAGCCCAGTTAGAGCCTGAAACAGTAACTTCATACCCAGCCCAGTTAGAGGCTGAAACAGTAACTTCATACCCAGCCCAGTTAGAGACTGAAACAGTAACTTCATACCTCAGCCCAGTTATAGGCTTAAACAGTAACTTCATACCCCAGCCCAGTTAGAGAATGAAACAGTAACTTCATACCCAGCCCAGTTAGAGACTGTTACAGTAACTTCATACCTCAGCCCAGTTAGAGACTGAAACAGTAACTTCATACCTCAGCCCAGTTAGAGACTGAAACAGTAACTTCATACCCAGCCCAATTATAGGCAGAAACAGTAACTTCATACCCAGCCCAGTTAGAGACTGAAACAGTAACTTCATACCCAGCCCAAATAGAGACTGAAACAGTAACTTCATACCTCAGCCCAGTTAGAGACTGAAACAGTAACTTCATACCCAGCCCAGTTAGAGACTGAAACAGTAATTTTATACCCAGCCCAGTTAGAGGCTTTAACAGTAACTTCATACCCCAGCCCAGTTATAGAGTGAAACAGTAACTTCATACCCAGCCCAGTTAGAGTTTGAAATAGTAACGTCATACCCAGCCCAGTTATAGGCTGAAACAGTAACTTCATACCCAGCCCAGTTAGAGACTGAAACAGTAACTTCATACCCAGCCCAGTTAGAGACTGAAACAGTAACTTCATACCTCAGCCCAGTTAGAGCCTGAAACAGTAACTTCATACCAAGCCCAGTTAGAGAATGAAACAGTAACTTCATACCCAGCCCAGTTAGAGACTGAAACAGTAACTTCATACCTCAGCCCAGTTATAGGCTTAAACAGTAACTTCATACCCCAGCCCAGTTAGAGAATGAAACAGTAACTTCATACCCAGCCCAGTTAGAGACTGTTACAGTAACTTCATACCTCAGCCCAGTTAGAGGCTGAAACAGTAACTTCATACCCAGCCCAGTTAGAGACTGAAACAGTAACTTCATACCCCAGCCCAGTTAGAGACTGAAACAATAACGTCATACCTCAGCCCAGTTAGAGGCTGAAACAGTTACTTCATACCCCAGCCCAGTTAGAGACTGAAACAGTAACTTCATACCTCAGCCCAGTTAGAGGCTGAAACAGTAACTTCATACCTCAGCCCAGTTAGAGACGGAAACAGTAACTTCATACCCCAGCCCAGTTAGAGACTGAAACAGTCACTTTCTCGTGTCTCACATAGAGCACAGAACTATAACCCCTTCCCCTCCCCAAACCCAGCCACTCTGTATTACAGTTAGTGCCTGAAACAGTTCCTAACCTCAAACCAAAACAGTAACTCTTTCTTGTTTTTAAATCAAATCTAATTAAATTGTATTTGTCACATGCTTAGTTAACAACAGGTGTTGACTAACAGTGAAATGCTTACTGACGGGTCCTTCCCAACAATACAGAGAACAAGAAAATAGAGAAATAATAGAAAAGTAAAACACGTAATAATTAAAGTAATAATATATCCACAATGAGTAACACTAACTTTATACACAGGGTACCAGTACTGAGTCAATGATAACTTGTCTATATACACAGGGTACCAGTACTGAGTCGATGATAACTTGGCTATATACACAGGGTACCAGTACTGAGTCGATGATAACTTGGCTATATACACAGGGTACCAGTACTGAGTCGATGATAACTTGGCTATATACACAGGGTACCAGTACTGAGTCGATGATAACTTGGCTATATACACAGGGTACCAGTACTGAGTCGATGATAACTTGGCAATATACCCAGGGTACCAGTACTGAGTCGATGATAACTTGGCAGTATACACAGGGTACCAGTACTGAGTCGATGATAACTTGGCAGTATACACAGGGTACCAGTACTGAGTCGATGATAACTTGGCTATATACACAGGGTACCAGTACTGAGTTGATGATAACTTGGCTATATACACAGGGTACCAGTACTGAGTCGATGATAACTTGGCTATATACACAGGGTACCAGTACTGAGTCGATGATAACTTGGCTATATACACAGGGTACCAGTACTGAGTCGATGATAACTTGGCTATATACACATGGTATCAGTATTGAGTCGATGATAACTTGGCTATATACACAGGGTACCAGTACTGAGTCAATGTGCAGAGGAACGAGGTAATTGAGGTACATATGTATGTATAACTAGGAATAAAGTGACTAGACAACAGGATAGATAATAAACAGTAACAGCAGCATATATGATGAGTCAAAAAAGGGTAAATGCAGATAGTCCTGGTATCTATTGGTTAACTATTTAACTAACTATTTAGCAGTCTTATGGCTTGGAGGTAGAAGCTGTTCAGGGTCCTGTTGGTTCCAGATTTGGTGCATCGGTACCGGTTGCCGTGTGGTAGCAGAGAGAGGAGCTATGAGTTGTGTGGCTAGAGTCTTTGACCATTTTTAGGGCCTTCCTCTGACATATTTTGGTATAGAGGTCCTGGATGTCAGGGAGTTCGGCCCCAGTGATGTACTGGACCTTACGCACCTTGCGGTCGGATGCCAACCAGTTACC
>CM059791.1:58144482-58264482 GCA_030435695.1 Brachymystax lenok tsinlingensis
GTCTAGATCTGTCCTGTACTCCACCAGTGTCTGTCCACCAGTCTAGATCTGTCCTGTACTCCACCAGTGTCTGTCCACCAGTCTAGAGTTGTCCTTGACGTGTAGCCTAGTAACCGATACAGCTAACTGACATGTAGCCTAGTAACTGATACAGCTAACTGACGTGTAGCCTAGTAACCGATACAGCTAACTGACGTGTTGCCTAGTAACCGATACAGCTAACTGACGTGTAGTCTAGTAACTGATACAGCTAACTGACGTGTAGCCTAGTAACCGATACAGCTAACTGACGTGTAGCCTAGTAACCAATACAGCTAACTGACGTGTAGCCTAGTAACCAATAGAGCTAACTGATGTGTAGCCTGGTGCTTGCTATGAGCCAGGACCAGTACAATAACATGTAGGAAGCATAGGACACACTTGTGGTCAAATCCATTTCAAATCCAGTCATTTGACTAATTGGAATTTCAGTTTACTTCCTGAATTGACTGAATTGAAATGGAATTGATCCCAACTCTGTTTGAGTAGGTACTCTGTTTCTGAATGAGGGCAGTTAGAATATAGAACTTATTGAGACCAGACAAATGACTCTTTATTTTCACCACAGTTTCATAACGTCACCGCCAGAAGCCTCCCGGCTCCATTCTAGGGGTCATTGTCCTCAATACAGGACTATATTGCTGGTCAAGTGACTTTAACTTGGGGGAGACAGAACAGCCTTTTGAAGAAAATATGTTCTGGTTTCGATTTCATTGTCGTAGATGTCTCAACATGATTTAGAGCCTGTGGGGACATCGTCAGGGACAACAGACGGTACCATATTCCCCTATGGGCCCTGGTCAACAGTTGTGTACTATATAGGGACTAGGGTGCCATTTGGGATGCAAACAGAGATTCAGTGAGATTATATTTGAATAATGAAGTTGCTCTGGATAATGTTAATTCTATAAAATGTTTATAAAAAACAGTCATTACAATTCTTCCCAATCATTGCGGGAGACTAACATACCCGAATGCCTGAGAGATTGGAAAGGACAGCTTGTGGGTAGAAAAGCTAGAATGTGTCTGTCTGTGTCTGTCTGTCTGTCTGTCTGTCTGTCTGTGTTTGTGAGTGTGTACTGTTACCAGTATGTGCACATTTTCTTTAAGCGCAACACAATTCAACACAGGAACACAAAACAGCCAGAAAGAGAAAAGGCTGTTGTGTAGCAAGGACAAGAAATGATTTGGTAGAGGAATTGAAGAGAGATGAAGGGTTTTAATGAAAAGGAAAAGAGAACAGCCCTCCCTCCCTCCCCGGGTCTGTCAATCGATCCCTGGCTTTATTAAAGCCTGTTATCCCCTGTCTCTGAGGCTCTGGACCCATCATCACCCTCTCCATCAAACACAGACAAGACACAAAGGAGGAAGGGAGCAGGACCTTTCTTTAAAACAAAAAAAAAGAGAGAGAGAGAGAGAGAGAGAGAGAGAGAGAGAGAGAGAGAGAGAGAGAGAGAGAGAGAGAGAGAGAGAGAGAGAGAGAAGCACGCAGGGCATTCTAATTGAAATACCTATTAAAATGTGGCTAAAACTAATTGAATGTGTCACTTGCAAAACAATATTTCACCAAATGGGACAAACACATCATTGAAACCCTGCATGAGTTCTGTAAGATTCTCCTACATGTCCAGAGGAAAACTACAAACAATGCATACAGGGCAGAACTAGGCCAATATCCACTAATAATAAAAAAATAAAAATAAAGAAGAGTCCCCTCATTCAGCTGGTCCTGGGGCTGAGTTCACAAACCTGTTCTACTAACACACTGAAGCCTCAGGACCAGAACATCCAACCAATCAGAATAAAACAAATTATAACACAATCAAAACAAAACTACATTTCTTACTGGGAAACACAAGCACAAAGCAAAATGCAGTGCTATCTGGCTCTAAATCGACAGTACAACGTGGCTAACTATTTGACCATGGTTACTGATCAAAACCTTAGAAAAACCTTGACAAAGTACAGGCTCAGTGAGCACAGCCTTGCCATTGAGAAGGGTAGACACAGGAAAACCTGGCTCCCTGTAGAGGAAAGGCTGTGCAACCACTGCACCACAGCAGAACCTGAGACAGAGCTGCATTTCCTGACAAAATGTCAAACATATAAAACAATTAGAGAGTGTCATTTACCCAAATTTGAAACCCTTATTCAAGGTTTCAAAGACCTCTCTGATAAGGATAGGCTACCCATCCTGATAGGGGAGGACGCAGAGAGCTGTGGGTTGGCAGCGCACTACATTGCTGCCTGCCATAAGATGAGGGACAGTGTCTGACAGACCAATCAACCTGCACATGTCCTCTACTGTATGCTTCGTGTTATTGTTTAATGTGTGGTTATTTTGACCCTTGGTTATTGTTGTTACTGTTGTCCTGTTGACAATTTTGATTGTTATTATTTTCATATTGTAAATATCCCAAGTAAGTTTTGGCAATATGTACATTGTTACATCATGCCAATAAAGCAAATTGAATTGAATTGAATTGAATTGAGAGACTGAGAGAGAGACTGCGAAACTGAGGGAGAGAGAGAGAGAAATACAGAAGAGATAAAGACAGAGAGAGAGAGAGAGAGAGAGAGAGAGAGAGAGAGAGAGAGAGAGAGAGAGAGAGAGAGAGAGAGAGAGAGAGAGAGAGAGAGAGAGAGAGAGAGAGAGAGAGAGAGAAATACAGAAGAGATAAAGACAGAGAGAGAGAGAGAGAGAGAGAGAGAGATACAGAAGAGATAAAGAGATAGAGAAAAGAGAGAGAGAGAGATTCCTCATGTTTCTCTGTTGCTCATTAAGAATAACACGATTTCAGTCTCACTTCCTAAGACGTTTGGTGCAGTATTTCTCAAGTCAAAACACAGTCAGATCCGCTGGGCAGGTCTGTCTCACTGTCTGTGTTCTGTGTTCTGTTGTAGGTGTCTGTGGTAGGTGTCTGTGGTAGGTATCTGTGTTCTGTGGTAGGTGTCTGTGTTCTGTGGTAGTAGGTGTCTGTGTTCTGTGGTAGGTGTCTGTGTTCTGTGGTAGGTGTCTGTCTTCTGTGTAGTAGGTGTCTGTGTTCTGTGGTAGGTGTCTGTGTTCTGTGGTAGGTGTCTGTCTTCTGTGGTAGTAGGTGTCTGTGTTCTGTGGTAGTAGGTGTCTGTGTTCTGTGGTAGTAGGTGTCTGTGTTCTGTGGTAGTAGGTGTCTGTGTTCTGTGGTAGTAGGTGACTGTGTTCTGTGGTAGGTGTCTGTGTTCTGTGGTAGTAGGTGTCTGTGTTCTGTGGTAGGTGTCTGTGTTCTGTGGTAGTAGGTGTCTGTGTTCTGTGGTAGTAGGTGTCTGTGTTCTGTGGTAAGTGTCTGTGTTCTGTGGTAGTAGGTGTCTGTGTTCTGTGGTAGGTGTCTGTGTTCTGTGGTAGGTGTCTGTGTTCTGTGGTAGGTATCTGTGTTCTGTGGTAGTAGGTGTCTGTGTTCTGTGGTAGGTGTCTGTGTTCTGTGGTAGGTGTCTGTGTTCTGTGGTAGTAGGTGTCTGTGTTCTGTGGTAGTAGGTGTCTGTGTTCTGTGGTAGGTGTCTGTGTTCTGTGGTAGTAGGTGTCTGTGTTCTGTGGTAGTAGGTGTCTGTGTTCTGTGGTAGTAGGTGTCTGTGTTCTGTGGTAGGTGTCTGTGTTCTGTGGTAGTAGGTGTCTGTGTTCTGTGGTAGTAGGTGTCTGTGTTCTGTGGTAGTAGGTGTCTGTGTTCTGTGGTAGGTGTCTGTGTTCTGTGGTAGTAGGTGTCTGTGTTCTGTGGTAGTAGGTGTCTGTGTTCTGTGGTAGTAGGTGTTGTTTATTGCCTTCAGTTGAGCTTTAAAATGAAGACAAACAAGAAGAGAAGAAAGATGCAGGAGCTTCTCCTCAGCATCCTAAAACAAAGTCCTATAGCGTGCCTCATTGCAGCTCTGCTCTGCTCTGTTCTGCTCTGCTCTGCTCTGTTCTGTTCTGCTCTGCTCTGCCATGTGGTGGTGGAGGTGTTGATGGAGGGTGGTGTTTAAAAGCTTTAATCAGCCTCCTCCCCCTGCTCTGCTCTCTTTAGCACTACACACACACACACACACACACACACACACACACACACACACACACACACACACACACACACACACACACACACACACACACACACACACACACACACACACACAACAACACCACACACACACCAATCACCACTCCCACAGCTGCACTCACTGAGAGGCTGTTTTATTCATGTTGTCCAGGCCAGAGTGAATAAACGACTGAAGGGGGAAATGCATTGTGCTGCATTTGATTTAGTAAAGCACGACTGGAGCGGAAACAAAGGACATGAAAAAAACATGTCTCCTAGCTAGCTAGGGCTTTTGTGATGCAGGCTGTGTCCTTAATGGCACCCTATGTCTTATATAGTGACTGTGGGTCCTGGTAAAAAGTATTCCACTACATAGTGATAGGAACCATTTGGGACACAGCCGTTGGATCACTTCGGGAGGCGGGGGAAGCCAGGGTACTATACTATACATAGTATAGCCTGGACTAAGTGACTGTGTGTGCATTTAAAGGGTGTCTGCATTTGAAGTCAGTGTCTGTGCCCTGTTAGAACAGTGTGTTTTATGTTACAATTAGCTACATTAAATATGACCAGGGTGATACTACGACAAGGTTTTGGATACATTTTCTCTGTTCAGAAGATTGACTAGGTCCTCCTCTGATTCTGTTCCCATCTCTATTCAAGCAGGATGAGAGAGAGAGAGAGAGAGAGAGAGAGAGAGAGAGAGAGAGAGAGAGAGAGAGAGAGAGAGAGAGAGAGAGAGAGAGAGAGAGAGAGAGAGAGATGTTTTTACTATAGATCATGTTTTACTATACAACATGTTTTTACTATACGTCATGTTTTACTATACGTCATGTTTTACAATACGTCATGTTTTTACTATACGTCATGTTTTTACTATACGTCATGTTTTTACTATACGTCATGTTTTACTATACGTCATGTTTTTATTATACGTCATGTTTTTACCATACGTCATGTTTTACTATACATCATGTTTTTACTATACGTCATGTTTTAACTATACGTCATGTTTTTACTATACGTCATGTTTTACTATACGTCATGTTTTTACTATACATCATGTTTTTTCTATACGTCATGTTTTTACTATACGTCATGTTTTACTATACGTCATGTTTTTACTATACGTCATGTTTTACTAAAGGTCATGTTTTTACTATACGTCATGTTTTTACTAAAGGCCATGTTTTTACTATACGTCATGTTTTTACTATACGTCATGTTTTTACTATACGTCATGTTTTTACCATACGTCATGTTTTACTATACATCATGTTTTTACTATACATCATGTTTTACAATACGTCATGTTTTTACTATACGTCATGTTTTACTATACGTCATGTTTTTACTATACGTCATGTTTTTACTATACGTCATGTTTTACTATACATCATGTTTTTACTATACGTCATGTTTTTACTATACGTCATGTTTTTACCATACGTCATGTTTTACTATACATCATGTTTTTACTGTACGTCATGTTTTTACTATACGTTATGTTTTTACTATACATCATGTTTTACAATACGTCATGTTTTTACTATACGTCATGTTTTACTAAAGGTCATGTTTTTACTATACGTCATGTTTTTACTAAAGGTCATGTTTTTGATAGTACAGATTGTGTTCCATGATATAATATAACCAGTTGATATTACAGATTGTGTTCCATGATATAATATAACCAGTTGATATTACAGATTGTGTTCCATGATATAATATAACCAGTTGATAGTACAGATTGTGTTCCATGATATAATATAACCAGTTGATAGTACAGATTGTGTTCCATGATATAATATAACCAGTTGATAGTACAGATTGTGTTCCATGATATAATATAACCAGTTGATATTACAGATTGTGTTCCATGATATAATATAACCAGTTGATAGTACAGATTGTGTTCCATGATATAATATAACCAGTTGGTAGTACAGATTGTGTTCCATGATATAATATAACCAGTTGATGGTACAGATTGTGTTCCATGATATAATATAACCAGTTGATGGTACAGATTGTGTTCCATGATATAATATAACCAGTTGGTAGTACAGATTGTGTTCCATGATATAATATAACCAGTTGATAGTACAGATTGTGTTCCATGATATAATATAACCAGTTGATAGTACAGATTGTGTTCCATTATATAATATAACCAGTTGATGGTACAGATTGTGTTCCATGATATAATATAACCAGTTGATGGTACAGATTGGGTTCCATTATATAATATAACCAGTTGATGGTACAGATTGGGTTCCATTATATAATATAACCAGTTGATGGTACAGATTGTGTTCCATGATATAATATAACCAGTTGATGGTACAGATTGTGTTCCATGATATAATATAACCAGTTGATAGTACAGATTGTGTTCCACGATATAATATAAACAATTTATGGTACAGATTGGGTTCCATGATATAATATAACCAGTTGATGGTACAGATTGGGTTCCATTATATAATAGAACCAGTTGATAGTACAGATTGTGTTCCATGATATAATATAACCAGTTGATGGTACAGATTGGGTTCCATTATATAATAGAACCAGTTGATGGTACAGATTGTGTTCCATGATATAATGTAACCAGTTGATGGTACAGATTGTGTTCCATGATATAATATAACCAGTTGATAGTACAGATTGTGTTCCATGATATAATATAACCAGTTGATTATGGGAGTACTGGAACAATGGGAGTACTGGAACAGTCCAAAAAATGCCATCCCTACTCTTTATATGACATATACCAGCCTATCAGGAGGTTTAGTTTATCATGCTCTTCATATGACATATACCAGCCTATCAGGAGGTTTAGTTTATCATACTCTTTAAATGACATATACCAGCCTATCAGGAGGTTTAGTTTATCATGCTCTTTATATGACATATACCAGCCTATCAGGAGGTTTAGTTTATCATGCTCTTTATATGACATATACCAGCCTATCAGGAGGTTTAGTTTATCATGCTCTTTATATGACATATACCAGCCTATCAGGAGGTTTAGTTTATCATGCTCTATATATGACATATACCAGCCTATCAGGAGGTTTAGTTTATCATGCTCTATATATGACATATACCAGCCTATCAAGAGGTGTGTATCTGGCTAATCACAGTAATGCTCCCTTTGTGTGAGCAGAGTCAGTCGGAGGCAGTCGGAGGCAGTCTGCTTCCCAAATGGCACCCTATCCCCAATACAGCGCACTACCCTATGAACACTGGTCAAAACATGTGCACTGTACAGGGAATTTAGTGCACTACCCTGTGAACCCTGGTCAAAACAAGTGCACTGTATAGGGAATATGCTGCCATTTGGGCTGCATCCAGAGTCCCGTGCTGTGTTGTACGGTACCTGGTGCTGAACTGCTCTCGTTAGCACCCAGCACCTCTCCTGTTATCCTCCTGGTACTCTCAGTACAATTAACCGTCTGCCTCCGAAATGTTACGAGGCGGAAGATCACGGCGGGTCAAGAGAGATAAAGGAGCCTAATTAATTCTCACTTAAATGAACAATCTCACATTTCATAGGCATTTCAAATTGCCTCTTTCTCTATGCAGTCCTAACTAGGAGAATTTAAGGTGATGACAGTGGTGGTTAAATGAGGTGGAGGTGGCTTTTGTTTAGGAAACGAAGAGGACAGGAAATGTGTGTGGGGGGCGGGGGTGCAGTGAGTGTGTGAGAGAGGAGGAAGATGGAAATCAGAAGCCATTGTTGTGTTTGACAGCAAGCGCCTTTGCAGTGATTGCCTGTGTTAATTAATTTGTGAAATGGGGGGAGATGAGAGGAGACGAGGGGAGAGGACAGGAGAGAGACTGACAGGCTGGCCAAGGCTGTTGAGAGGGGGGAGGAGAAAGAGAGAGAGAGAGAGAGAGAGAGGGAGGGAGCGAGAGATAGAGAGAAAGAAAGAGAGGGAGGGAGGGAGGGAGGGAGGGAGGGAGGGAGGGAAAGAGAGGGAGAGAGGACTGGAGGGGACAGGTGCCTGTAGAGGTAGAGGACACTGCAGGATTCAGACCCCCCACACACACACACACACTGACACATAGTAACTATATAGTAGGAGAGAAGTGTCATTGATATTCTCTCCTTGTCATGGATTGTTAAAGTCATTATAGATGACAACCTGATGTTCTCCTCTCCTTGTCATGGATTGTTAAAGTCATTATAGATGACAACCTGATGTTCTCCTCTCCTTGTCATGGATTGTTAAAGTCATTATAGATGACAACCTGATGTTCTCCTCTCCTTGTCATGGATTGTTAAAGTCATTATAGATGACAACCTGATGTTCTCCTCTCCTTGTCATGGATTGTTAAAGTCATTATAGATGACAACCTGATGTTCTCCTCTCCATGTCTCCTCTCCCCCTCGTGGCACCAGAACAATTATTATTCAGTTATTTATTTGAGCTAATTGGTCTATTTGTGCACAGCATCGTGGCAACCACAGATTCATGTTTAATACCTGAGATTGGGGCTGTGTGTGTGTGTGTGTGTATGTGTGTGTACTGAACAGGTGTAAAGCATGAGATGTGATTCCTCTCTGTCTCAAACGGTAACCAGAAGTCGTGTATTGTTTGTCTAATGATTTATTCCTCAAAAACAACACATTTACAATTCATGTCATCCAAACCACTGTGTGAGCAGCAATAACATGCACAGACGGAAGCACGCACGCATACACACAAACGTGTGTCTGTGTGTATATGTGAGGTGAGGGCATGTATTTCAGACAGACAAACACATACACGCACCTCATCACTCCTTCAAGCCTCTCGAGGGGGTTATATGAGGACTATGCCATTTCATTGTCTGGTTGGTTTGTGTGACATTTAGAGTGATTATTTTCAGTGAGTTGTTCTTGATAGCAGTACATGAATAGAAGTGGTTATTGAGTGTCTCAGCATTTGTTACAACTGAGCTGCAGTCTGACAAAAAAAATATTTTTTGGTTTTACGTCAGAATCAGTTGTGTCTCTAAACATTCTAAACGTCATTTTTTTGCATCTATTCTATCTTTGTATTCTGCCTATGCTCTACATTCTGTAGATAAGGCTGATTCCCTGAAATATCTTGTTTATGACTAATACGTTCTGTAGATAAGGCTGATTCCCTGATATATCTTGTTTAGATTAATGCATTCTGTAGATAAGGCTGATTCCCTGATATATCTTGTTTAGATTAATGCATTCTGTAGATAAGGCTGATTCCCTGATATATCTTGTTTAGATTAATGCATTCTGTAGATAAGGCTGATTCCCTGATATATCTTGTTTAGATTAATGCATTCTGTAGATAAGGCTGATTCCCTGATATATATTGTTTAGATTAATGCATTCTGTAGATAAGGCTGATTCCCTGATAGATCTTGTTTAGATTAATGCATTCTGTAGATAAGGCTGATTCCCTGATATATCTTGTTCATGATTAATGCATTCTGTAGATAAGGCTGATTCCCTGATATATCTTGTTAAGACTAATACGTTCTGTAGATAAGGCTGATTCCCTGACAGATCTTGTTTAGATTAATGCATTCTGTAGATAAGGCTGATTCCTGATATATCTTGTTTATGACTAATACATTCTGCAGATAAGGCTGATTCCTGATATATCTTGTTTAGATTAATGCATTCTGTAGATAAGGCTGATTCCTGATAGATCTTGTTTAGATTAATGCATTCTGTAGATAAGGCTGATTCCCTGATATATCTTGTTTATGACTAATACATTCTGCAGATAAGGCTGATTCCCTTATATATCTTGTTCATGACTAATACGTTCTGTAGATAAGGCTGATTCCCTGATATATCTTGAATAGATTAATGCATTCTGTAGATACGGCTGATTCCCTGATATATCTTGTTTATGACTAATACATTCTGTAGATAAGGCTGATTCCCTGATACATATATCTTGTTTAGATTAATGCATTCTGTAGATAAGGTTGATTCCCTGATATATCTTGTTTATGACTAATACATTCTGTAGATAAGGCTGATTCCATGATATATCTTGTTCATAATTAATACATTCTGCAGATAAGGCTGATTCCCTGATATATCTTGTTCATGACTAATACGTTCTGTAGATAAGGCTGATTCCCTGATAGATCTTGTTCATGACTAATACATTCTGTAGATAAGGCTGATTCCCTGATATATCTTGTTCATGATTAATGCATTCTGTAGATAAGGCTGATTCCCTGATATATCTTGTTAAGACAAATACATTCTGTAGATAAGGCTGATTCCCTGATAGATCTTGTTTAGATTAATGCATTCTGTAGATAAGGCTGATTTCCTGATATATCTTGTTAAGACTAATACGTTCTGTAGATAAGGCTGATTCCCTGATATATCTTGTTCATGATTAATGCATTCTGTAGATAAGGCTGATTCCCTGATATATCTTGTTAAGACTAATATGTTCTGTAGATAAGGCTGATTCCCTGATAGATCTTGTTTAGATTAATGCATTCTGTAGATAAGGCTGATTCCCTGATAGATCTTGTTTAGATTAATGCATTCTGTAGATAAGGCTGATTCCCTGATATATCTTGTTAAGACTAATACGTTCTGTAGATAAGGCTGATTCCCTGATATATCTTGTTCATGATTAATGCATTCTGTAGATAAGGCTGATTCCCTGATATATCTTGTTAAGACTAATATGTTCTGTAGATAAGGCTGATTCCCTGATAGATCTTGTTTAGATTAATGCATTCTGTAGATAAGGCTGATTCCCTGATAGATCTTGTTTAGATTAATGCATTCTGTAGATAAGGCTGATTCCCTGATATATCTTGTTTATGACTAATACATTCTGCAGATCAGGCTGATTCCCTGATATATCTTGTTTAGATTAATGCATTCTGTAGATAAGGCTGATTCCCTGATATATCTTGTTTATGACTAATATGTTCTGTAGATAAGGCTGATTCCCTGATAGATCTTGTTTAGATTAATGCATTCTGTAGATAAGGCTGATTCCCTGATATATCTTGTTTAGATTAATGCATTCTGTAGATAAGGCTGATTCCCTGATACATCTTGTTTAGATTAATGCATTCTGTAGATAAGGCTGATTCCCTGATATATCTTGTTTATGACTAATACATTCTGTAGATAAGGCTGATTCCATGATATATCTTGTTCATGATTAATACATTCTGCAGATAAGGCTGATTCCCTGATATATCTTGTTAAGACTAATACGTTCTGTAGATAAGGCTGATTCCCTGATAGATCTTGTTTAGATTAATGCATTCTGTAGATAAGGCTGATTCCCTGATAGATCTTGTTTAGATTAATGCATTCTGTAGATAAGGCTGATTCCCTGATATATCTTGTTCATGATTAATGCATTCTGTAGATAAGGCTGATTCCCTGATATATCTTGTTAAGACTAATACGTTCTGTAGATAAGGCTGATTCCCTGACAGATCTTGTTTAGATTAATGCATTCTGTAGATAAGGCTGATTCCCTGATATATCTTGTTTATGACTAATACATTCTGCAGATAAGGCTGATTCCCTGATATATCTTGTTTAGATTAATGCATTCTGTAGATAAGGCTGATTCCCTGATAGATCTTGTTTATGACTAATACATTCTGCAGATAAGGCTGATTCCCTGATATATCTTGTTCATGACTAATACGTTCTGTAGATAAGGCTGATTCCCTGATATATCTTGTTTAGATTAATGCATTCTGTAGATAAGGCTGATTCCCTGATACATCTTGTTTATGACTAATACATTCTGTAGATAAGGCTGATTCCCTGATATATATATCTTGTTTAGATTAATGCATTCTGTAGATAAGGTTGATTCCCTGATATATCTTGTTTATGACTAATACATTCTGTAGATAAGGCTGATTCCATGATATATCTTGTTCATGACTAATACGTTCTGTAGATAAGGCTGATTCCCTGATAGATCATGTTCATGACTAATACATTCTGTAGATAAGGCTGATTCCCTGATATCTTGTTCATGATTAATGCATTCTGTAGATAAGGCTGATTCCCTGATATATCTTGTTAAGACAAATACATTCTGTAGATAAGGCTGATTCCCTGATAGATCTTGTTTAGATTAATGCATTCTGTAGATAAGGCTGATTCCCTGATAGATCTTGTTTAGATTATTGCATTCTGTAGATAAGGCTGATTCCCTGATATATCTTGTTTATGACTAATACATTCTGCAGATAAGGCTGATTCCCTGATATATCTTGTTTAGATTAATGCATTCTGTAGATAAGGCTGATTCCCTGATATATCTTGTTAAGACTAATACGTTCTGTAGATAAGGCTGATTCCCTGATATAACTTGTTCATGATTAATGCATTCTGTAGATAAGGCTGATTCCCTGATATATCTTGTTAAGACTAATATGTTCTGTAGATAAGGCTGATTCCCTGAAATATCTTGTTAAGACTAATACGTTCTGTAGATAAGGCTGATTCCCTGATATATCTTGTTCATGATTAATGCATTCTGTAGATAAGGCTGATTCCCTGATATATCTTGTTAAGACTAAAATGTTCTGTAGATAAGGCTGATTCCCTGATAGATCTTGTTTAGATTAATGCATTCTGTAGATAAGGCTGATTCCCTGATATATCTTGTTTATGACTAATATGTTCTGTAGATAAGGCTGATTCCCTGATAGATCTTGTTTAGATTAATGCATTCTGTAGATAAGGCTGATTCCCTGATAGATCTTGTTTAGATTAATGCATTCTGTAGATATGGCTGATTCCCTGATATATCTTGTTCATGATTAATGCATTCTGTAGATAAGGCTGATTCCCTGATATATCTTGTTAAGACTAATACGTTCTCTAGATAAGGCTGATTCCCTGATAGATCTTGTTTAGATTAATGCATTCTGCAGATAAGGCTGATTCCCTGATATATCTTGTTTATGACTAATACATTCTGCAGATAAGGCTCATTCCCTGATATATCTTGTTCATGATTAATACATTCTGTAGATAAGGCTGATTCCCTGATATATCTTGTTCATGACTAATACATTCTGCAGATAAGGCTGATTCCCTGATATATCTTGTTTAGATTAATGCATTTTGTAGATAAGGCTGATTCCCTGATATATCTTGTTTATGACTAATACATTCTGTAGATAAGGCTGATTCCCTGATATATCTTGTTTAGATTAATGCATTCTGTAGATAAGGCTGATTCCCTGATATATCTTGTTTATGACTAATATGTTCTGTAGATAAGGCTTATTCCCTGATATATCTTGTTTAGATTAATGCATTCTGTAGATAAGGCTGATTCCCTGATAGATCTTGTTTAGATTAATGCATTCTGTAGATAAGGCTGATTCCCTGATATATCTTGTTAAGACTAATACGTTCTGTAGATAAGGCTGATTCCCTGATATATCTTGTTCATGATTAATGCATTCTGTAGATAAGGCTGATTCCCTGATATATCTTGTTAAGACTAATATGTTCTGTAGATAAGGCTGATTCCCTGATAGATCTTGTTTAGATTAATGCATTATGTAGATAAGGCTGATTCCCTGATATATCTTGTTTAGATTAATGCATTCTGCAGATAAGGCTGATTCCCTGATAGATCTTGTTTAGATTAATGCATTCTGTAGATAAGGCTGATTCCCTGATATATCTTGTTTATGACTAATACATTCTGCAGATAAGGCTGATTCCCTGATATATCTTGTTTAGATTAATGCATTCTGCAGATAAGGCTGATTCCCTGATATATCTTGTTTATGACTAATATGTTCTGTAGATAAGGCTGATTACCTGATAGATCTTGTTTAGATTAATGCATTCTGTAGATAAGGCTGATTCCCTGATAGATCTTGTTTAGATTAATGCATTCTGTAGATAAGGCTGATTCCCTGATATATCTTGTTCATGATTAATGCATTCTGTAGATAAGGCTGATTCCCTGATATATCTTGTTAAGACTAATACGTTCTCTAGATAAGGCTGATTCCCTGATAGATCTTGTTTAGATTAATGCATTCTGTAGATAAGGCTGATTCCCTGATATATCTTGTTTATGACTAATACATTCTGCAGATAAGGCTCATTCCCTGATATATCTTGTTCATGATTAATACATTCTGTAGATAAGGCTGATTCCCTGATATATCTTGTTCATGACTAATACATTCTGCAGATAAGGCTGATTCCCTGATAGATCTTGTTTAGGTTAATGCATTCTGTAGATAAGGCTGATTCCCTGATAGATCTTGTTTAGATTAATGCATTCTGTAGATAAGGCTGATTCCCTGATATATCTTGTTAAGACTAATACGTTCTGTAGATAAGGCTGATTCCCTGATATATCTTGTTCATGATTAATGCATTCTGTAGATAAGGCTGATTCCCTGATATATCTTGTTAAGACTAATATGTTCTGTAGATAAGGCTGATTCCCTGATAGATCTTGTTTAGATTAATGCATTCTGTAGATAAGGCTGATTCCCTGATAGATCTTGTTTAGATTAATGCATTCTGTAGATAAGGCTGATTCCCTGATATATCTTGTTTATGACTAATACATTCTGCAGATAAGGCTGATTCCCTGATATATCTTGTTTAGATTAATGCATTCTGTAGATAAGGCTGATTCCCTGATATATCTTGTTTATGACTAATATGTTCTGTAGATAAGGCTGATTACCTGATAGATCTTGTTTAGATTAATGCGTTCTCTAGATAAGGCTGATTCCCTGATAGATCTTGTTTAGATTAATGCATTCTGTAGATAAGGCTGATTCCCTGATATATCGTGTTTATGACTAATACATTCTGCAGATAAGGCTGATTCCCTGATATATCTTGTTCATGATTAATGCATTCTGTAGATAAGGCTGATTCCCTGATATATCTTGTTCATGACTAATACATTCTGCAGATAAGGCTGATTCCCTGATATATCTTGTTTAGATTAATGCATTCTGTAGATAAGGCTGATTCCCTGATATATCTTGTTTATGACTAATACATTCTGTAGATAAGGCTGATTCCGAGATATATGTTGTTTAGATTAATGCATTCTGTAGATAAGGCTGATTCCCTGATATATCTTGTTTATGACTAATACATTCTGTAGATAAGGCTGATTCCCTGATATATCTTGTTTAGATTAATGCATTCTGTAGATAAGGCTGATTCCCTGATATATCTTGTTTATGACTAATATGTTCTGTAGATAAGGCTTATTCCCTGATATATCTTGTTTAGATTAATGCATTCTGTAGATAAGGTTGATTCCCTGATATATCTTGTTAAGACTAATACGTTCTGTAGATAAGGCTGATTCCCTGATATAACTTGTTCATGATTAATGCATTCTGTAGATAAGGCTGATTCCCTGATAGATCTTGTTTAGATTAATGCATTCTGTAGATAAGGCTGATTCCCTGATATATCTTGTTTATGACTAATACATTCTGCAGATAAGGCTCATTCCCTGATATATCTTGTTCATGATTAATACATTCTGCAGATAAGGCTGATTCCCTGATATATCTTGTTTAGATTAATGCATTCTGTAGATAAGGCTGATTCCCTGATATATCTTGTTTATGACTAATATGTTCTGTAGATAAGGCTGATTACCTGATAGATCTTGTTTAGATGAATGCATTCTGTAGATAAGGCTGATTCCCTGATAGATCTTGTTTAGATTAATGTTTAGATTAATTCCCTGTCTTAGGTCAGTTAGGATCACCACTTTATTTTAAGAATGTGAAATGTCAGAATAATAGTAGAGAGAATGATTTATTTAAGCTTTTATTTCTTTCATCACATTCCCAGTTTGTCAGAAGTTTACATACACTCAATTAGTATTTGGTAGCATTGCCTTTAAATTGTTTAACTTGGGTCAAACGTTTCGGGTAGCCTTCCACAAGCTTCCCACAATAAGTTGGGTGAATTTTTTCCCATTCCTCCTGACAGAGCTGGTGTAACTGAGTCAGGTTTGTAGGCCTTGCTCGCACACACTTTTTCAGTTCTGCAAACAAATTTTCTATAGGATTGAGGTCAGGGCTTTGTGACGGCCACTCCAATACCTTTACTTTGTTGTCTTAAGCCATTTTTCCACAACTTTGGAGGTTTGATTGGGGTCATTGTCCATTTGGAAGACCCATTTGCGAAAAAAGCATTAACTTCCTGACTGATGTCTTGAGATGTTTCTTCAACATATCCACATCATATTCCTTCCTCATGATGCCATCTATTTTGTAGTTTAGTTCATCAGACTGACCCCTAGTCTAATACTAGGTAGTTTAGTTCATCAGGCGGGCCCTTAGTCTACTCTTTAAGTTTTTGAGGGATGATGATGTTTTGGCGACGTGAAGATAGGAATTCCAGAATATGGAATCTCTGTGTCTTCTAGAGAATTGACTATGTGAGGAGCGGTATTGGGGAGGGTGAAGGTTATCACAGTGTTTTGTGTTGTATGCATAGATTTTGGAATTAGTTAGGCTGTCTGGGAGGCATGTGTACTGGTAGATGAAGTTGCATGATTAAAGTATATTCATGTTGTAGATGGACATCATATTGAGTTTCTTGAACAGAGGGGCAGATGAAGACAAGTAAGAGGAGGTGGCTAGTTTTGGAAATGTATTTTGTGTGATGAGTAATTTGTTGTTGATAGGAAGCATATTTACTGGCCCACACAATATTGTGGTAAATGAGATATGGGTCAATTAAGCTGTAGTATAGTGTCAGGAAGCAAGCCTGATGAACCAAACCTCTAATCTTTCTGATGATACCAATTTACTTAATCACTTTGCTGCAGACAAAGTGAATATGATCTTTCCAAGACAACTTGTCATCAACTAGAACATGTGTTTCCTAACCCTGGTCCTCCAGTACCCTAACTGTACACAGTTTAGTTGTAGCCCTTGACAAACAAACCTCATTCAACTCATTGAGGCTTGATGATTAGTTGACAACTTGAATCAGGTGTGCTTGTCCAGTATTACAAAAACAATGTGTATTGTTGGGGGTACTGTTGGGGGTACTGTTGGGGTATTGTTGGGGGTACTGTTGGGGTATTGTTGGGGTACTGTTGGGATACTGTTGGGGTATTGTTGGGGGTACTGTTGGGGGTACTGTTGGGGTATTGTTGGGGTACTGTTGGGGTATTGTTAGGGTACTGTTGGGGTACTGTTGGGGGTACTGTTGGGGTACTGTTGGGGGTACTGTTGGGGGTACTGTTGGGGTATTGTTGGGGGTACTGTTGGGGGTACTGTTAGGGTACTGTTGGGGGTATTGTTGGGGTACTGTTGGGGGTACTGTTAGGTATTGTTAGGGGGTACTGTTGGGGAGTACTGTTGGGGTACTGTTGGGGTATTGTTGGGGTACTGTTGGGGGTACTGTTGGGGTATTGTTGGGGTACTGTTGGGGTATTGTTGGGGGTACTGTTGGGGGTACTGTTGGGGTATTGTTGGGGTACTGTTGGGGGTACTGTTGGGGTATTGTTGGGGGTACTGTTGGGGGTACTGTTGGTGTATTGTTGGGGGTACTGTTGGGGTACTGTTGGGGTATTGTTGGGGGTACTGTTGGGGTATTGTTGGGGGTACTGTTGGGGGTATTGTTGGGGGTACTGTTGGGGTATTGTTGGGGGTACTGTTGGGGGTACTGTTGGTGTATTGTTGGGGGTACTGTTGGGGGTAATGGAGGACCAGGGTTAGGATACACTGTAGTAGAACACCTAGGGGTCTACCAGTGGATGAAACCTGGTCTATTTCATTCACATCAATTGAGATTCTCGCTTTTTTTTAATCAATATTTCTTATTCTTACTAATGAATTCCATAGAAATAGCAGTTATTTATTTGACATATTATTAGTTTATCTGGAAACATTCCGAAAGGGAGTCTATCCTCAGAAGTAGAATCATGTTTAATGTGAAACTCACCATGATGTACAGTCCTCTATATCATTCAGGGACCAGTCCTGTTTGCCCCTTACTCTCTCTCTCTCTCTCTCTCTCTCTCTCTCTCTCTCTCTCTCTCTCTCTCTCTCTCTCTCTCTCTCTCTCTCTCTCTCTCTCTCTCTCTCTCTGAGATGAGAGAGATCCTGCAAAACAAGAACATGCAAATGTGATCTGCTCTCTCTGTAGGTGGTGGTTTTAATTGATTAATAGTAGTTGTGTGTTTGATCGGTTGCAGCTCTGTAACCTAAGATGTTATTTGTCAAGCTGTTCGGTTTAAAGGAGCTTGAATGCTTTTCCTATTATTTGTCATTTCTTGCCGGCAATGGTATACGTCCCAAATGGCACCCTATTCCCTATATAGTGCACTAGTTCTGACCAGTGCCTATAGAACTCTGGTCCAAAGTAGTGCACTACAGTATATATGGAATAGGATGTCATTTGGGACACACACATCTTTTCTTCCCCGTTACCCGACAACCGACATCGATTCTAATTAAAAAAATGTGTGTTGTCGTAACATAAATCTGAAGGAGAAATGTGATTTCCCTGCGTCCCAAATGGCACCCTATTCCATTCATAGCACCCTGTCCCCCACTACTTTTGACCAGGGCCCATAGGGAATAGGCTGCCATTTGGGACGCATGCGTGGTCCACTACACTACCTGTTCCTCAAAGCTCTGCCAGAGAGTTAGATGGAAATAAGAGAGAGAACCCACTTCCTGTCATGTAACCTTGACTACTAACTAGTGTTGTCTATTTTATAACCTTGACTACTTACTAGTGTTCTCTAGACTAGAACCTTGACTACTAACTAGTGTTCTCTAGTCTATAACCTTGACTACTAACTAGTGTTCTCTAGACTATAACCTTGACTACTAACTAGTGTTCTCTAGACTATAACCTTGACTACTAACTAGTGTTCTCTAGTCTATAACCTTGACTACTAACTAGTGTTCTCTAGACTTGAACATTGACTACTAACTTGTTTAATCTAGACTATAACCTTGACTACTAACTGGTGTTCTCTAGTCTATAACCTTGACTACTAACTAGTGTTCTCTAGTCTATAACCTTGACTACTAACTAGTGTTCTCTAATCTATAACCTTGACTACTAACTGGTGTTCTCTAGTCTATAACCTTGACTACTAACTAGTGTTCTCTAATCTATAACCTTGACTACTAACTAGTGTTCTCTCATCTGTAACATTGACTACTAACTTGTTTTCTCTAGACTAGAACCTTGACTACTAACTAGTGTTCTCTAGTCTATAACCTTGACTACTAACTAGTGTTCTCTAGACTATAACCTTGACTACTAACTAGTGTTCTCTAGACTATAACCTTGACTACTAACTAGTGTTCTCTAGACTTGAACATTGACTACTAACTTGTTTAATCTAGACTATAACCTTGACTACTAACTTGTGTTCTCTAGTCTATAACCTTGACTACTAACTAGTGTTCTCTAGTCTATAACCTTGACAACTAACTAGTGTTCTCTAATCTATAACATTGACTACTAACTGGTGTTCTCTAGTCTATAACCTTGACTACTAACTGTTGTTCTCTAATCTATAACCTTGACTACTAACTAGTGTTCTCTCATCTGTAAAATTGACTACTAACTTGTTTTCTCTAGACTAGAACCTTGACTACTAACTAGTGTTCTCTAGTCTATAACCTTGACTACTAACTAGTGTTCTCTAGACTATAACCTTGACTACTAACTAGTGTTCTCTAGTCTATAACCTTGACTACTAACTAGTGTTCTCTAGACTTGAACATTGACTACTAACTTGTTTAATCTAGACTATAACCTTGACTACTAACTTGTGTTCTCTAGTCTATAACCTTGACTACTAACTAGTGTTCTCTAGTCTATAACATTGACTACTAACTAGTGTTCTCTAATCTATAACCTTGACTACTAACTAGTGTTCTCTAGTCTATAACCTTGACAACTAACTAGTGTTCTCTAATCTGTAACATTGACTACTAACTGGTGTTCTGTAGTCTATAACCTTGACTACTAACTAGTGTTCTCTAGTCTATAACCTTGACTACTAACTAGTGTTCTCTAATCTATAACCTTGACTACTAACTAGTGTTCTCTAATCTGTAACATTGACTACTAACTTTTGTTCTCTAATCTTTAACCTTGACTACTAACTAGTGTTCTCTCATCTGTAACATTGACTACTAACTTGTTTTCTCTAGACTAGAACCTTGACTACAAACTAGTGTTCTCTAATCTGTAACATTGACTACTAACTAGTGTTCTCTAATATATAACCTTGACTACTAACTAGTGTTCTCTAGTCTATAACCTTGACTACTAACTAGTGTTTTCTAATCTGTAACATTGACTACTAACTAGTGTTCTCTACTGTATAACCTTGACTACTAACTAGTGTTCTCTAGTCTATAACCTTGACAACTAACTAGTGTTCTCTAATCTGTAACATTGACTATTAACTGGTGTTCTGTAGTCTATAACCTTGACTACTAACTAGTGTTCTCTAATATATAACCTTGACTACTAACTAGTGTTCTCTAGTCTATAACCTTGACTACTAACTAGTGTTCTCTAGTCTATAACCTTGACTACTAACTAGTGTTTTCTAATCTATAACCTTGACTACTTACTAGTGTTCTCTAATCTGTAACATTGACTACTAACTAGTGTTCTCTAGTGTATAACCTTGACTACTAACTAGTGTTCTCTAATATAACCTTGACTACTAACTAGTGTTCTCTAATATATAACCTTTACTACTAACTAGTGTTCTCTAGTCTATAACCTTGACTCCTAACTAGTGTTCTCTAATATATAACCTTGACTACTAACTAGTGTTCTCTAGTCTATAACCTTGACTACTAACTAGTGTTCTCTAGACTAGAACTTTGACTACTAACTAGTGTGCTCTAATCTGTATCATTGACTACTAACTAGTGTTCTCTAGTCTATAATCTTGACTACTAACTAGTGTTCTCTAGACTAGAACTTTTACTACTAACTAGTGTTCTCTAGACTAGAACCTTGAATACTAACTTGTGTTCTCTAGACTTGAACCTTGACTACTAACTTGTTTTCTCTAGACTATAACCTTGACTACTAACTAGTGTTCTCTAGACTAGAACCTTGACTACTAACTAGTGTTCTCTAATCTATAACCTTGACTACTAACTAGTGTTCTCTACATTGACTACTAACTAGTGTTCTCTAGTCTATAACCTTGACTACTAACTATTGTTCTCTAGACTAGAACCTTGACTACTAACTAGTGTTCTCTAATCTATAACCTTGACTACTAACTTGTGTTCTCTAATCTGTAGCATTGACTACTAACTTGTTTTCTCTAGACTAGAACCTTGACTACTAACTAGTGTTCTCTAGACTAGAACATTGACTACTAACTAGTGTTCTCTAGTCTATAACCTTGACTACTAACTAGTGTTCTCTAATATATAACCTTGACTACTAACTAGTGTTCTCTAGACTTGAACATTGACTACTAACTTGTTTTCTCTAGACTATAACCTTGACTACTAACTAGTGTTCTATAGACTAGAACCTTGACTACTAACCAGTGTTCTCTAGACTTGAACATTGACTATTAACTTGTTTTCTCTAGACTAGAACCTTGACTACTAACTTGTGTTCTCTAGTCTAGAACATTGACTACTAACTAGTATTCTCTAATATGTAACATTGACTACTAACTGGTGTTCTCTAGTCTATTACCTTGACTACTAACTAGTGTTCTCTAGACTATAACCTTGACTACTAACTACTGTTCTCAAGACTATACATTTGACTTCTAACAATTGTCCTCTAGTCTAGAACCTTGACTTGCTAACTAGTGTTCTCTAATCTATAACCTTGACTCCAAACTAGTGTTCTCTAGTCTATAACCTTGACTTCTAACTAGTGTTCTCTAATCTATAACCTTGACTACTAACTAGTGTTCTCTAATCTGTAACATTGACTACTAACTTGTTTTCTCTAGACTAGAACCTTGACTACTAACTAGTGTTCTCTAGACTAGAACATTGACTACTAACTAGTGTTCTCTAGGCTATAACCTTGACTACTAACTAGTGTTCTCTAATATATAACCTTGACTACTAACTAGTGTTCTCTAGACTATAACATTGACTACTAACTTGTGTTCTCTAGTCTAGAACATTGACTACTAACTAGTGTTCTCTAGTATATAACCTTGACTACTTACTAGTGTTTTCTAGTCTATAACCTTGACTACTAACTAGTGTTCTATAGACTAGAACCTTGACTTCTAACCAGTGTTCTCTAGACTTGAACATTGACTATTAACTTGTTTTCTCTAGACTAGAACCTTGACTACTAACTTGTGTTCTCTAGTCCAGAACATTGACTACTAACTCGTATTCTCTAATATGTAACATTGACTACTAACTGGTGTTCTCTAGTCTATTACCTTGACTACTAACTAGTGTTCTCTAGACTATAACCTTGACTACTAACTAGTGTTCTCTAATCTGTAACATTGACTACTAACTTGTTTAATCTAGACTATAACCTTGACTACTAACTGGTGTTCTCTAGTCTATAACCTTGACTTCTAACTAGTGTTCTCTAATCTATAACCTTGACTACTAACTAGTGTTCTCTAATCTGTAACATTGACTACTAACTTGTTTTCTCTAGACTAGAACCTTGACTACTAACTAGTGTTCTCTAGACTAGAACATTGACTACTAACTAGTGTTCTCTAGGCTATAACCTTGACTACTAACTAGTGTTCTCTAATATATAACCTTGACTACTAACTAGTGTTCTCTAGACTATAACATTGACTACTAACTTGTGTTCTCTAGTCTAGAACATTGACTACTAACTAGTGTTCTCTAGTATATAACCTTGACTACTTACTAGTGTTTTCTAGTCTATAACCTTGACTACTAACTAGTGTTCTATAGACTAGAACCTTGACTTCTAACCAGTGTTCTCTAGACTTGAACATTGACTATTAACTTGTTTTCTCTAGACTAGAACCTTGACTACTAACTTGTGTTCTCTAGTCCAGAACATTGACTACTAACTCGTATTCTCTAATATGTAACATTGACTACTAACTGGTGTTCTCTAGTCTATTACCTTGACTACTAACCAGTGTTCTCTAGACTTGAACATTGACTATTAACTTGTTTTCTCTAGACTAGAATGTTGACTACTAACTTGTGTTCTCTAGTCTAGAACATTGACTACTAACTAGTATTCTCTAATATGTAACATTGACTACTAACTGGTGTTCTCTAGTCTATAACCTTGACTACTAACTAGTGTTCTCTAGTCTATTACCTTGACTACTAACTAGTGTTCTCTAGACTATAACCTTGACTACTAACTACTGTTCTCAAGACTATAAATTTGACTACTAACAATTGTCCTCTAGTCTAGAACTTTGACTTGCTAACTAGTGTTCTCTAATCTATAACCTTGACTCCAAACTAGTGTTCTCTAGTCTATAACCTTGACTACTAACTACTGTCCTCTAGTCTAGAACCTTGACTACTAACTAGTGTTCTCTAGTCTATAACCTTGACTCCAAACTTGTGTTCTCTAGTCTAGAACATTGACTACTAACTAGTGGGGTTCTCAATTATATAACCCTCCCTCCCTCAAGGCCTTTCCTTCTCTCTCCTTCTGAGATTAGAGAGATTGCGCAAAGAAAAAAAACAAGAATTTGCAAATGTGATCATCTGCTCTCTCTGTAGGTGGTGGTTTTAATTGATTAATAGTAGTTGTGTGTTTGATCGGTTGCAGCTCTGTAACCTAAGACGTTATTTGTCAAGCTGTTCGGTTTAAAGGAGCTTGAATGCTTTTCTTATTATTTGTCGTTTCCTGCCTGTAATGGTGTACATCCCAAATGGCATCCTATTCCCTACATAGTGCACTAGTTCTGACCAGTGCCTATAGATCTCTGGTCCAAAGTAGTGCACTACAGTATATATGGAATAGGATGTCATTTGGGACACACACATCTTTTCTTCCCCGTTACCCGACAACCGACATCGATTCTAATTTAAATGTGTGTTGTCGTAACATAAATCTGAAGGAGAAATGTGATTTCCCTGCATTCCAAACGGCACCCTGTTCTCTTCATATCACCCTATTCTCCACTACTTTTGACCAGGATCCATAGGGAATAGGAATATGGATGCAGGCATGGTCTTCTACACTACCTGTTCCTCAAAGCTCTGCCAGAGAGTTAGATGAAGATAAGAGAGAGAACCAAATTCCTGTCATATAACCTTGACTACTAACTAGTGTTCTCTAATCTATAACCTTGAATACTAACTAGTGTTCTCTAGTCTATAACTTTGACTACTAAGTAGTGTTCTCTAGACTATAACCTTGACTCCTAACTAGTGTTCTCTAGTCTATAACCCTGACTACTAACTAGTGTTCGCTAGACTATAACCTTGACTTCTAGCTAGTGTTCTCTAATCTATAACCTTGACTAATAACTAGTGTCCTCTAGACTAAATGTAGTGTTGTACTTGAAAAGGAACTTGATGGACTTTGGATGTGAGTGTGTGTGTGTGTGTGTGTGTGTGTGTGTGTGTGTGTGTGTGTGTGTGTGTGTGTGTGTGTGTGTGTGTGTGTGTGTATTATTATCTGAATATATGTGATGATGCTGGACAACATATCTGTAACCTGGAGCGTGTGTCTCCCAATGTGAAGTGGCTCACTATCTAATACACAGAATAAACTCACTGAGCTGAACCCATGGAATGTGTGTGTGTGTATAAACTCAGCTTGCGTCAGACCTAATTGGTTTAGACTGTAATACCCGTGGATGCCAACCGTCAAATGGATCTAATTAAGAGATGAAACGACCTTCAAAGGTGCAAACAACAACAACAACAACAACAACAACGTTTGAGTTTTTACTGATCCACTTCTCTTCTCCTTCTCTGGTGGCTTTATTGAGAGGCCAGCCCACTTACTTTTACTTTATCCATGTTTTTCTATTTAGCATGTTGAGAGACAGATCCCCTCTACTTGAAACACTTGTTTACTGGTGGAAAACGGGGTTGTCAGTGACTGGATAGCCCTTTGAACAAGATCAGAGGAGAAGTGAACAAGGTTGAGAGAACAGATAGATGCAGTAGCTGCCCCTCTGACTAAGACCTGGTGGTTTGTGTATCATGGGAAAAGCATGAAGTGGGGCACTCCCAGAGAACATTATTTAGTGTCCAGGTGCTGACTAACCATGAATAAGCTGGAAGCTATACATATAAATAAAGAGAGTCATACACTATATATATATATACTACCATTCAAAAGTTTCGGGTCACTTCGAAATGTCCTTGTTTTTTAAAGAAAATCTAAATTTTGTCCATTAGAATAGATCAAATTGATCCGAAATACAGTGTAGACATTGGTAATGTTGTAACTGACTATTGTAGCTGGAAACTGCAGATTTTTTTATGGAATATCTATATAGGCGTACAGAGGCTCATTTTCAGCAACCATCACTCTTGTGTTCCAATGGCACGTTGTGTTAGCTAATCCAAGTTTATAATTTTAAAAGTCTAATTGATCATTAGAAAACCCTTTTGCAATTTTTTTAGCACAGCTGAAAACTGTTGTTCTGATGAAAGAAGCAATACAACTGGCCTTCTTTATACTAGTTGAGTATCTGGAGCATCAGCATTTGTGGGTTCAATTGCAGGCTCAAAATGGCCAGAAACAAAGACCTTTCTTCTGAAACTCGTCAGTCTGTTCTTGTTCTGAGAAATGAAGGCTATTCCATGCGAGAAATTGCCAAGAAACTGAAGATCTCGTACAATGCCAGAATATAAAAAGGAGTGGTAGGCCCCGGTGCACTACTGAGCAAGAGGCCAAGTACATTAGAGTGTCTTGTTTGAGAAACAGACGCTTCACAAGTCCTCACCTGGCAGCTTCATTAAATAGTACCCGCAAAACACCAGTCTCAACGTCAACAGTGAAGAGGTGACTCCGGGATGCTGGCCTTCTAGGCAGAGTTGCAAAGAAAAAGCCATATCTCAGACTGGCCAATAAAAAGAAAATATTAAGATGGGCAAAAGAACACAGACACTGGACAGAGGAACTCTTCACAGTTGATGTTGAGACTGGTGTTTGATGTTATTTTAGTGGATAAAAAATGTGCTTTTCTTTAAAAATCAAGGACATTTCTAAGTGACCCCAAACGTTTGAACGGTAGTGTATATACAGTGGCTTGCGAAAGTATTCACCCCCCTTAGTATTGGTCCTATTTTGTTTCCTTACAACCTGGAATTAACATTTATTTGGGGGGGTTTGTATCATTTGATTTACACAACATGCCTACCACTTTGAAGATGCAAAATATTTTTTATTGTGAAACAAACTTGAGCGTGCATAACTATTCACCCCCCCCTCCAAAGTCAATACTTTGTAGAGGTCCCTTTTGCAGCAATTATAGCTGCAAGTCTCTTGAGGTATGTCTCCATAAGCTTGGCACATCTAGCCACTGGGATTTTTGCCCATTCTTCAAGGCAAAACTGCTCCAGCTTCTTCAAGTTGGATGGGTTCCCGCTGGTGTACAGCAATCTTTAAGTCATACCACAGATTCTCAATTGGATGGAGGTCTGAGCTTTGACTAGGCCATTCCAAGACATTTAAATGTTTCCCTTTAAACCACTTGAGTGTTGCTTTAGCAGTATGCTTAGGGTCATTGTCCTGCTGGAAGGGTCATTGGGTCATTGTCCTCCCAGTCTCAAATCTCTGGAAGACTGAAACAGGTTTCCCTCAAGAATTTCACTGTATTTAGCGCCATCCATTATCTTGGCCACGTCGCAGTTGTAAATGAGAACATGTTCTCAACTAGCTTACCTGGATAAATATATGTGAAATAAATACAAAAAATCATCCATTCTGACCAGTTTCCCAGTCCCTGCCGATGAAAAATGGTGTTCTCAGGGTGATAAGAGGTGTTGGGTTTGCGCCAGACATAGAGTTTTCCTTGATGGCCAAAAAGCTCAATTTTAGTCTCATCTGACCAGAGTACCTTCTTTCATATGTTTGGTGGAGTCTGTCACATGCCTTTTGGCGAACACCAAACCTGTTTGCTTATTTTTTTCATTAAGCAATGGCTTATTTTTTTCATTAAGCAATGGCTTTTTTCTGGCCACTCTTCTGTAAAGCCCAGCCCAGCCAATGTACAGATACTCCAATCTCCGCTATGGAGCTCCTTCAGGGTTATCTTTAGTCTCTTTGTTGTCTCTCTGATTAATGCCCCCCTTGCCTGGTCCGTGAGTGTTGGTGGGCCGCCCTCTCTTGGCAGGTTTCTTGTGGTGCCATATTCTTTCCATTTTTAATAATGGTGCCTTGTGGGATGTTCAATGTTTCTGATATTTTTTTATAACCCAACCTTGATCTGTACTTCTCCACAACTTTGGCCCTGATGTGTTTGGAGAGCTCCTTGGTCTTCATGGTGCCGCTTGCTTGGTTGTGCGCCCTGCTTAGTGGTGAGGAAGTGTGACTGTTGTTATACTGTTATACTGATAACAAGTTCAAACAGGTGCCATTAATACAGGTAACGAGTGGAGGACAGAGGAGCCTCTTAAAGAAGAAGTTACAGGTCTGTGAGAGCCAGAAATCTTGCTTGTTTGTATGTGACCAAATACTTATTTTCCACCATAATTTGCAAATAAATTCATAAAAAATCCTACAATGTGATTTTCTGGATTTTTTCCTCATTTTGTCTGTCATAGTTGAAGTGTACCTATGATGAAAATTACAGGCCTCTCTCATCTTTTTAAGTGAGAGAACTTGCACAATTGGTGGCTGACTAAATTCTTTTTTGCCCCACTGTATATAAAGCAGAAATACATTCCCTTACCTCACATATATAAAGCAGAAATACATTCCCTTACCTCACATATATAAAGCAGAAATATATTCCCTTACCTCACATATATTGTGTGTACACACACACCAGTCACCCTGATGAACAGGATGCTCTCTGATATCAGTGTAAAGTGAACACAGTTTCTCTGGGATTGCTCCCTGGCTGGAGATAGGTGTCATCTGTTACCTCCACCACTATGTCTCTCTGTGCGTGTGCGTGTGTGTGCGTGTGTGTGTGTATGATCTACATAACCTGGTTCTAGTATTCATGACATTACCGTGCACAGTGATGCCGAAAAGTTGGTGGTTTACTGGGAGATTATATATATATACAGTGCCTTGCAAAAGTATTCATCCCCCTTGGCGTTGTTCCTATTTTGTTGCATTACAACCTGTAATTTAATTAGATTTTTATTTGGATTTTATGAAATGGTCACAAAATAGTCCAAATTTGTGAATTGAAATTTAAAAAATAATTTGTTTCAAAAAATGTATAACGGAAAAGTGGTTGCGTGCATATGCATTCACCCCTTTTGTTATGAAGCACCTAAATAAGATCTGGTGCAACCAATTACCTTCAGAAGTCATATAATTAATTAAATAAAGTCCACCTGTGTGCAATCTAAGTGTCACATGATCTGTCACATGATCTCAGTATATATACACCTGTTCTGAAAGGCCCCCGGGTCTTCAACACCACTAAGCAGGGCGCACAACCAAGCAAGCGGCACCATGAAGACCAAGGAGCTCTCCAAACACGTCAGGGCCAAAGTTGTGGAGAAGTACAGATCAAGGTTGGGTTATAAAAAAATATCAGAAACATTGAACATCCCACAAGGCACCATTATTAAAAATGGAAAGAATATGGCACCACAAGAAACCTGCCAAGAGAGGGCGGCCCACCAACACTCACGGACCAGGCAAGGGGGGCATTAATCAGAGAGATTAAATGAGGAAAAAAAATCCAGAAAATCACATTGTAGGATTTTTTATGAATTTATTTGCAAATTATGGTGGAAAATAAGTATTTGGTCACATACAAACAAGCAAGATTTCTGGCTCTCACAGACCTGTAACTTCTTCTTTAAGAGGCTCCTCTGTCCTCCACTCGTTACCTGTATTAATGGCACCTGTTTGAACTTGTTATCAGTATAAAAGACACCTGTCCACAACCTCAAACAGTCACACTCCAAACTCCACTATGGCCAAGACCAAAGAGCTGTCAAAGGACACCAGAAACAAAATTGTAGCCCTGCACCAGGTTGGGAAGACTGAATCTGCAATAGGTAAGCAGCTTGGTTTGAAGAAATCAACTGTGGGAGCAATTATTAGGAAATGGAAGACATACAAGACCACTGATAATCTTCCTCGATCTGGGGCTCCACGCAAGATCTCACCCGTGGGGTCAAAATGATCACAAGAACGGTGAGCAAAAATCCCAGAACCACACGGGGGGACCTAGTGAATGACCTGCAGAGAACTGGGACCAAAGTAACAAAGCCTACCATCAGTAACACACTACGCCGCCAGGGACTCAAATCCTGCAGTGCCAGACGTGTCCCCCTCATTAAGCCAGTACATGTTCAGGCCCGTCTGAAGTTTGCTAGAGAGCATTTGGATGATCCAGATGAGGATTGGGAGAATGGCATATGGTCAGATGAAACCAAAATATAACTTTTTGGTAAAAACTCAACTCGTCGTGTTTGGAGGACAAAGAATGCTGAGTTGCATCCAAAGAACACCATACCTACTGTGAAGCATGGGGTGGAAACATCATGCTTTGGGGCTGTTTTTCTGCAAAGGGACCAGGACTGACTGATCCGTGTAAAGGAAAGAATGAATGGGGCCATGTATCGTGAGATTTTGAGTGAAAACCTCCTTCCATCAGCAAGGGCATTGAAGATGAAACGTGGCTGGGTCTTTCAGCATGACAATGATCCCAAACACACCGCCCGGCAACGAAGGAGTGGCTTTCAGAAGAAGCATTTCAAGGTCCTGGAGTGGCCTAGCCAGTCTCCAGATCTCAACCCCATAGAAAATCTTTGGAGGGAGTTGAAAGTCCGTGTTGCCCAGCGACAGCCCCAAAACATCACTGCTCTAGAGGAGATCTGCATGGAGGAATGGGCCAAAATACCAGCAACAGTGTGTGAAAACCTTGTGAAGACTTACAGAAAACGTTTGACCTCTGTCATTGCCAACAAAGGGTATATAACAAAGTATTGAGATAAACTTTTGTTATTGACCAAATACTTATTTTCCACCATAATTTGCAAATAAATAAATAAAAAATCCTACAATGTGATTTTCTGGATTTCTTTTTCTCATTTCGTCTGTCATAGTTGAAGTGTACCTATGATGAAAATTACAGGCCTCTCATCTTTTTAAGTTGGAGAACTTGCACAATTGGTGGCTGACTAAATACTTTTTTGCCCCACTGTATGTGAGGTAAGGGAATGTATTTCTGCTTTATAGCAGCAAGAATGTATTCAAAAGCAAAGACTCATCAATTTCAATTCACCACCAATCAGTTGAAGTCAACCCTTTAGTCAAAGATGAAATCAAATCAAAGTTTATTGGTCTCACACACACACAGCGTAAACGGTGCAGTGAAATGCTGACTTGCACTCTCTCTTCAACAGTGCAGTACACATTCATCAACCAACAATTATACTATAATGAAACGAGTACACACACACACACACACACACACACACACACATACACAGCTAAAGGCTATGTGTTCGTCAGGTCTGTAATGGCCTGTATATATGCAGGGTTTCATATTTCAATCATTACCATGGTGAGCCTGGTTTAAATTGGTAGTTTAAGAGTTGAAATTGGAAAGTGACTGTCATGTCTGCATGAGGACCCACATTTAAATCCTGTTTGAAAATGTAAAGGGGCCTGGGCTGTCTCTCTGGCTCTCTGGCTCTCTGGCTCGATGTCTATCTGGCTTGATGGCTTGATAGCTCTCTGGCTTGATGGCTCTCTGGCTCTCTGGCTTTATGGCTTGATGTCAATCTGGCTTGATGGCTTGATAGCTCTCTGGCTTGATGGCTCTCTGGCTCTCTGTCTCTCTGGCTTGATGGGAACTTCAGATGTGTCCTTAATAGCACCCTATTCCATTTAAAGTATACAACCGTCAAACCAGAGTTTTGATCAGGGCCCATAAAGCTCTGGTCAGAAGAAGTGCGCTATAAAGGGAATAGGGAACCATTTGGGATGCAGACTATGAGTTGTTAGAGTGAAATATCCTACGCCACCCCCCTCTGGGTATAGGTTATAGCAACCGTGGGCTGTCTGTCTCATGTATAACAGTAATGATTTCCCTGCTGTGAGCTGTCAGTCTTATTTATAACAGTAATGATTTCCCTGCTGTGAGCTGTCTGTCTTATGTATAACAGTAAGGATTTCCCTGCTGTGAGCTGTCTGTCTCATGTATAACAGTAATGATTTCCCTGCTGTGAGCTGTCTGTCTCATGTATAACCGTAATGATTTCCCTGCTGTGAGCTGTCTGTCTTATGTATAACAGTAATGATTTCCCTGCTGTGAGCTGTCTGTCTCATGTATAACAGTAATGATTTCCCTGCTGTGAGCTGTCTGTCTCATGTATAACAGTAATGATTTCCCTGCTGTGAGCTGTCTGTCTCATGTATAACAGTAATGATTTCCCTGCTGTGAGCTGTCTGTCTCATGTATAACAGTAATGATTTCCCTGCTGTGAGCTGTCTGTCTCATGTATAACAGTAATGATTTCCCTGCTGTGAGCTGTCTGTCTCATGTATAACAGTAATGATTTCCCTGCTGTGAGCTGTCTGTCACGATATGCAGCTTTTTGTTACTTCTGCCACTTTTATCAAAAGGTGCATAACAGAACAGTGACCCCGCAGACACATGTTTACTATGTGAAATAGACTGGATGTGATCTCTGTGGGATTTGAACCCACCACATTGACATTGCTAGGCTAGTGACAATGCCTGTCATAATTCAACCACACAGGACCAGTATTGGTATTGTAATACATATATGCAGTCCTTGTAATACAGTTTTTGCAAAACAGAAATGAGCATTACAGAAATGATTGTTAGAGTGCATAAGAGCGATGATGTTCCTATGGGGGTCAGAGTAAGGACAAGAGCAGAGCGGAGGAGGAAACATTTCATTATGTTGTCCCCTGAATCAATGATTCATTATTGGTACTATGAGGAACATCTACCATCGCATTGTTGAATGTCACACAGCTATTCAGCTGCTGCGGTAATGACTGTGTGTGCATCTGTGTGTGTGTGCGTTTGTCTATGTGCGTCTGTGTGTGTGTGTCTGTCTGTGTGTGTGTGTGTGCGTCTTTCTTTGTGCGTCTCTCTGTTTGCGTCGGTTTGTGAGTGTGTGTGTGTGTGTGTGTGTTGTGACAGCATGTGTCCGACTGCATGTGTGTGTGGTATTGAGGTGTTTGTAGTAATGAATGTCTGGTGGTTATCTGATCCATAAGTAATGTAAGGATGGTCATGTTTGAGGAAGTCTTAACAGATTGTATAGTCATTGAGAACTACTGGCTTGCATCCTGAATGGAACCCTATTCCCTAGATAGTGCACTACTTTAGACCAGGGCCCTATGGCACCCTATTCCCTAGATAGTGCACTACTTTAGACCAGGGCCCTATGGCACCCTATTCCCTGCATAGTGCACCACTTTACACCAGGGCTCTATGGCACCCTATTACCTACATAGTGCACCACTTTAGACCAGGGCTCTATGGCACCCTATTCCCTACATAGTGCACCACTTTAGACTAGGGCCCTATGGGCTCCTATTCCCTACATAGTGCACAACTTCTGACCAGGACCCATAGGGTTCTGGTCAAATGTAGCGCACTATATAGGGAACAGGGTAACATTTAAGATCCTGAACGGTTTGTGAAGCTCATGTTAATTTTTTTGGGGTTGTAGCACTTTTCTTCCAGGCAATCTGTTCTCATAGGGTTATTGACTGATTTGCATGTGGATAATACCTGGCTAGTAGTGGTTCCTGGGATTAGAGCATGTGAAATAATTAGAAACAGATTAGGAAGAGAGTGAGAAATACTGTAGAGAGAAGGATAGACCATGGGATTCAATAATGGACAGACAGAGGGAGAGAGAGAGAAATAGAGAGATAGAGAGAGAGAACAAGACAGAGAAATATATTGGGGAATTCCTTTGCATTATCATTAACAGCAGACTCGTACATTTCTTCAGTGAAAACAAGGTACTGAGCAAATGTCAAATTGCCTTTTTACTAATTACCGTACGACAGACCACGTATTCACCCTGCACACCCTAATTTACAAACAAACAAAACAAAGGAAAAGTCTTCTCATGCTTTGTTAATTTCAAAAAAGATTTTGACTCAATTTGGCATGAGAGTCTTCTTTACAAATTGATGTAAAGCGGTGTTGGGGGGAAAAACATACGAAAATTTTAAATATAGGTACACAAACAACGCGTGCGGTTAAAATAGGCAAAAACACACATTTCTTTCCACAAGGCCGTGGGGTGAGACAGGGATGCAGCTTAAGCTCTTCAACATATATATCAACTAATTGGCGAGGGCACTAGAACAGTCTGCAGCACCCGGCCTCGCCCTGCTAGAATCTGAAGTCAAATGTCTGTTTGCTGATGATCTGGTGCTTTTGTCACCAACCAAGGAGGGCCTACAGCAGCACCTAGATCTTCTGCACAGATTCTGTCAGACCTGGGCCCAGACAGTAAATCTCAGCAAGACAAAAATAAAGTTGCCAGGACCACAAATATAAATTCCATCTAATCACTGATGCCGTAGAGGACACACACGACACAAACGATACGTACCTCGTCCTAAACAGGTAACTTCCACAAAGCTGTGAACAATCTGAGAGACAAGGCAAGAAGGGCCTTCTATGTCATCAAAAGGAACATAACATTTGACATCCCAATTAGGATCTGGCTATAAATACTTGAATCAGTTCTAGAACCCACTGCCCTTTATGGTTGTGAGGTCTGGGCTCCGCTCACCAACTAAGAATTCACAAAATGGGACAAACACCAAATTGAAACTCTGAATGCAGAATTCTGCTAAAATACCCATAGTGTACAACGTAAAACTCTAAATAATGCATACAGAGCAGAATTAGGCTGTAACCCGCTAATGATCAAAATCCATAAAGAGCCGTTAAATTTTACATCCACCTAAAAGGAAGTGATTCCCAAACCATCCATAACAAAGCCATCACGTACAGAGAGATTAACCTTGAGAAGAGTCTCCCGTAAGCAAGCTGGTCCTGGGACTCTGTTCACAAACACAAACAGACCCCACAGAGCCCTAGGACAGCAATACAATTAGACCCAACCAAATCATGAGAAAACAAACATATAATTACTTGACATATAGCAAACTAGAATGCTATTTGGCCCTAAACAGAGAATATACAGTGGCAGAATACCTGACTACTGTGACTGACCCAAACTTAAGGAAAACGTTGACTAGGTACAGACTCAGTGCGCATAGCCTTGCTACTGAGAAAGGCCGCCGTAGGCAGACCCGGCTCTCAAGAGAAGACAGGCTATGTGCACACTGAGGTGGAAACTGAAAAGCACTTCCTAACCTCCTGCAAAATGAATGACCATATTAGAGACAAGTATTTCCCTCAGATTACACAGATCCACAAAGAATTTGAAAGCAAATCAAATTGTTATAAACTCCCATATCTATTGGGTGTTTGTGACCTGTTGCCACAAAAAAAGGGAAACCAGTAAAGAACAAACACCATTGTAAATACAATATTTACATATTTATGTTTATTTATTTTCCCTTTTGTACTTTAACTATTTACACGTCGTATGATGTAAATGTCATAAAGACATTTGAAATGTCTTTATTCCTTTGGAACTTTTGTGAGTGTAATGTTTACTGATAATTTTGTATTGTTTATTTCACTTTTGTTTATTATCTATTTCACTTGCTTTGGCAATGTAAACATATGTTTCCCATGCCAATAAAGCCCCTTAAATTGAAATTGAATTGAGAGAGAGAGACAGAGGGATAGTATGATAGAACAGGGGATGAAATGAGGACGGAGAGATGAACAGAGGAGAGAGAGGGAGTCGACGAAATGAGGAGCGAGATTAACAGACCATTAAATCTCCATTTGGACCATAAGAATGAATTGCACTCTGTATCTCAACAACAGCATAGCCCTCTCTCTCTCCCTATCCTATATATAATTCCTCTCACACCACCATCCCTCTTCTCCCTATCTATCACAGGGTAGAAAGATGTCATTTTCTTCCTAGAAAGGATACCAGACAGAGATATAACAGAAAAACTCAACCAGTAGTTTGTCCGCAGTGGTTTTTCAACCAACAGGCTGTGAAATGCATTTATCTCCTCTCTTCTCATCTCCTCTCCTCTCCTTCCCCGTCCTCTCCTCTCCTTTACTTTCCTGTCCTCTTCTCTTCTCATCTCGTCTCCTCTCCTCTCCCATCCCCTCCTGTCCTCTCCTCTCCTCTACTTTCCTGTCCTTTTCTCATCTCCTCTCCCCTCCTCTCCTTTCCTCTCCAGTCCCCTCCTGTCCTGTCTTGTCCTCTCCTCTCGAATACTTTCCTGTCCTCTTCTCATCTCATCTCCTCTCCTTTCCTTTCCTTTCCTCTCCTCTCCTCTTCCCTCTTCTGCAGCTATTGGTTTATCGATCACAGAGCAGTCATTTGGCCAGACTTGCAGGGATATGATTAGAGATAGTCAACCCTGCATGGTGTACATGCTGGCTCACACACACACACACACACACACACACACACACACACACACACACACACACACACACACACACACACACACACATAAATACACACACACTACTGTAGAGCATGTTGAGATATAAAGACTGGGCCTATAGCAATGGATGTGGGTAAATCTCCTGAGCTAACCTTGTAATTCCTCTACATCCTTATGGCCACAGCCTGGGTAATTGATTGTGTTTGGCCTCTAATAGGATTAAGAAGTAAGAGGTGGTGGTGGATGGAGGAGGGAGTGGGCACAAGTGAGATAGGAGCATATTGGACATGAACAGAGAACCATTGAAAGAGAATAGGCAGTAGTAGCAGTAGCAGTAGCAGTAACAGCAGCAGTAGCAGTAGCAGAAATAATAGTAGTAGCAGTAGCAGAAATAGTAGTAGGAGTAGCATAAATAGTAGTAGGAGTAGTATTTGTAGTAGTGGAAGTAGTAGCAGTAGCAGAAATAGTAGTAGGAGTAGTAGTAGTAGTAGTAGTAGTAGTAGTAGTAACAGTAGTAGTAGTAGTGGCACTGGTGGTAGGCAGTAGTGGTGGCGGTATTGGTAGTGGTAGTGGTAGTGGCACTGCTAGTAGTAGTAGTAGTAGTGGTGGGGTGGTGGTGGTAGTAGTATTGGTATTGGTATAAGTGGTGGCAGCAGCAGAATGGTAGTGGGGTGGTGGCAGCAGAGTGGTAGTGGTGGTGGTGGTAGTGGTGTTGGCGGTGGTAGTAGTAGCGGTGGTAATAGTAATAGCAGTATTAGCAGTGGTAATAGTAGTAGCAGTAGTTATAGTAGTAGCAGTAGTAGTAGTAGTAGCAGGGTAGTGGTGACGGTGGTAGTAGTAGTAGTAGCGGTGGCAGTGGGGTCAATGGTGGTAGTGGTAGTGGTGGTGGTAGTGGTGGTGGCGGTAGTAGTGGTAGTAGCAGTAGTAATAGTAGTAGCAGTAGTGGCAGTAGTAGTGTTAGTAGTAGTAATAGTAGTAGCAGTAGTAGCAATAGTAGCAGAAGTAGTAGTTAGTAGTAGTAGTGGTTGTAGTAGTAGTGGTTGTAGTATTACTGGTTGTGGGGTGGTAGTAGTAGTAGTAGTAGTAGTAGTAGTAGTAGTAGTAGTAGTAGTAGTAGTAGTAGTAATATTAATAGTAGTAGTAGTAGTAGTAATAGTAATAGTAGTAGTAGTATTAGGAGTACTTGTAGTAGTTGCTGTAGTAGTTGTAGTCACCCATGATTCCAAACAATATTTTGAAAGAGGAAGTAAAGTACTTTAAGCATATGTTTTAGTTTTAATCTCCACCAACTGAAGTTAATTGTAAGGATTTTATCATGTAAAATTAACAGCTGAACAGAAAGACTCATGTGAAGGACAAATTACTTTGGAAAAGGCTGTAACGTAACAAAATGTGGAAAAAGTCAAGGTGTCTGAATACTTTCCGAATGCTGATGAGATGAGGATCATAGACACCATAGATACCACTTGTTAGTGTAAGCTTGTTAGTGTAAGAGATGTGCTGTCTGCTGGCTATTGATTGCAGCCCCAGTGACTCTGGGTGAGTCACAGGGGCAGCATCCCAAATTGCAGCCCTTGCCAGGGACCACAGTGAGGTAGAGATGAAAGAGAAGGCAGGAAGTTGAAACAAGTTGGTTCAAGTTGATGCCCCTCCCCCCGTCGTCATGACGAGAGATATAAAGCCAGTCCCATCCTAACTTGTCAGCCTTATAAGCCTCTCTGAGTGTTTCTGAGTGTTTCTGTGTGTTTCTGTGTGTTTCTGTGTGTGTGATCCTCTACTGCTCTAGCCATAGCCTCCATTACACTGGAGGCTGGGTGTGTCAGTCTCCTAGCCTCCTCTTCTGATGTGTCTGGGGGAAAGGCTGGGGTTTGATAAAAGGGGAGGCATGTGTGGGAAGAGGGCTGGGAATTGATAAAAGGGGAGGTGTCTGGGGGGGAAGGCTGGGGTTTGATAAAAGGGGAGGTGTCTGGGGGAAAGGCTGAGGTTTGATAAAAGAGGAGGTGTGTGGGGAAAGGCTGGGGTTTGATAAAAGAGGAGGTGTGTGGGGGAAAGGCTGGGGTTTGATAAAAGAGGAGGTGTCTGGGGAAAGGCTGGGGTTTGATAAAAGGGGAGGTGTGTGGGGAAAGGCTGGGGTTTGATAAAAGGAGGTGTGTGGGGAAAGGCTGGGGTTTGATAAAAGAGGAGGTGTCTGGGGAAAGGCTGGGGTTTGATAAAAGGGGAGGTGTGTGGGGAAAGGCTGGGGTTTGATAAAAGAGGAGGTGTGTGGGGAAAGGCTGGGGTTTGATAAAAGGGGAGGTGTGTGGGGAAAGGCTGGGGTTTGATAAAAGAGGAGGTGTGTGGGGAAAGGCTGGGGTTTGATAAAAGAGGAGGTGTCTGGGGAAAGGCTGGGGTTTGATAAAAGGGGAGGTGTCTGGGGGAAAGGCTGGGGTTTGATAAAAGGGGAGGTGTCTGGGGGAAAGGCTGGGGTTTGATAAAAGGGGAGGTGTGTGGGGAAAGGCTGGGGTTTGATAAAAGGGAGGTGTCTGGGGGAAAGGCTGGGGTTTGATAAAAGAGGAGGTGTCTGGGGGAAAGGCTGGGGTTTGATAAAAGGGGAGGTGTCTGGGGGAAAGGCTGGGGTTTGATAAAAGAGGAGGTGTGTGTGGGAAAGGCTGGGGTTTGATAAAAGGAGGTGTCTGGGGGAAAGGCTGGGGTTTGATAAAAGGGGAGGTGTCTGGGGAAAGGCTGGGGTTTGATAAAAGAGGAGGTGTCTGGGGAAAGGCTGGGGTTTGATAAAAGGGGAGGTGTCTGGGGAAAGGCTGGGGTTTGATAAAAGGAGGTGTGTGGGGAAAGGCTGGGGTTTGATAAAAGGGGAGGTGTGTGGGGAAAGGCTGGGGTTTGATAAAAGAGGAAGTGTCTGGGGGAAAGGCTGGGGTTTGATAAAAGAGGAGATGTGTGGGGGAAAGGCTGGGGTTTGATAAAAGAGGAGGTGTGTGGGGGAAAGGCTGGGGTTTGATAAAAGAGGAGGTGTGTGGGGGAAAGGCTGGGGTTTGATAAAAGAGGAGGTGTCTGGGGGAAAGGCTGGGGTTTGATAAAAGGGGAGGTGTGTGGGGGAAAGGCTGGGGTTTGATAAAAGAGGAGGTGTCTGGGGAAAGGCTGGGGTTTGATAAAAGGGAGGTGTGTGGGGAAAGGCTGGGGTTTGATAAAAGAGGAGGTGTGTGGGGAAAGGCTGGGGTTTGATAAAAGAGGAGGTGTCTGGGGAAAGGCTGGGGTTTGATAAAAGAGGAGGTGTCTGGGGAAAGGCTGGGGTTTGATAAAAGGGGAGGTGTGTGGGGGAAAGGCTGGGGTTTGATAAAAGAGGAGGTGTCTGGGGGAAAGGCTGGGGTTTGATAAAAGAGGAGGTGTCTGGGGGAAAGGCTGGGGTTTGTCAATTTTTGTTGTTGTTGGTGTTTACACACTAGCTGTTTGGTATACTCTGAGTATCTAGAACACAGTCACCCCATCTTATATTTGATGGAACATGCAGGGCAGTGCTGTTATGTGGGTGGGAGGGAGACATATGGGGACTGTCTGAAGAGACAGCTGTTGAGCCCTGCCCTGTCCTGTCTTACTCTCCTCTGTCCCTCTCCACTCCCTGCCCTGTCTTACTCTCCTCTGTCCCTCTCCCTCTCCACTCCCTGCCCTGTCTTACTCTCCTCTGTCCCTCTCCCTCTCCACTCCCTGCCCTGTCTTACTCTCCTCTGTCCCTCTCCACTCCCTGTCATGTCCTGTCTTACTCTACCTCTGTCCCTATCTCTCTCAACTCCCTGTCCTGTCTTACTCACCTCGGTCCCTCTCCCTCTCTACTCCCTGTCCTGTCTTACTCTCCTCTGTCCCTCTCCCTGCCCTGTCATGTCTTACTCACCTCGGTCCCTATCCCTCTCTACTCCCTGTCCTGTCTTACTATCCTCTGTCCCTCTCCACTCCCTGTCTTGTCCTGTCTTACTCACCTCGGTCCCTATCTCTCTCTACTCCCTGTCCTGTCTTACTCTCCTCTGTCCCTTTCCCTCTCCACTCCACTCCCTGCCCTGTCATGTCTTACTCACCTCAGTCCCTATCTCTCTCTACTCCCTGTCCTGTCTTACTCTACTCTGTCCCTCTCCCTGCCCTGTCATGTCTTACTCACCTCGGTCCCTATCCATTTCTACTCCATGTCCTGTCTTACTATCCTCTGTCCCTCTCCACTCCCTGTCTTGTCCTGTCTTACTCACCTCGGTCCCTCTCCACTCCTCCCTGTCATGTCCTGTCCTGTCTTACTCACCTCTGTCCCTATCCCTCTCTACTCCCTGTCCTGTCCTGTCTTACTCTCCCCCCTCCCTCTCCACTCCCTGTCCTGTGGCCTGTGACAGGCCTTGGCAGAGGGCCATGTAGGGTGGTGGAGGAGTGCAGTAGGGATAACAAGTCTAAGTGGAGTGCAGTAAATAGTCTTACCACTGGGCCTGTCCTCTCTCTGTCCCTAGTCTGGTCTAGGGCTATAGCATTCTGTGACAGGGCTAGGGAGAGTCACGGTCCCTGTCCCTGTCCCTGTCTCTGTCTCTGTCTCTGTTTCTGTTTCTGTCTCTGTCCCTGTATATGTCCCTGTCTCTGTCCCTGTATATGTCCCTGTCTATGTCCCTGTCTATGTCCCTGTATATGTCCCTGTCTCTGTCCCTGTATATGTCCCTGTATATGTCCCTGTCTCTGTCCCTGTATATGTCCCTGTCTCTGTCCCTGTATATGTCCCTGTCTCTGTCCCTGTATATGTCCCTGTCTCTGTCCCTGTATATGTCCCTGTCTATGTCCCTGTATATGTCCCTGTCTCTGTCCCTGTATATGTCCCTGTCTCTGTCCCTGTATATGTCCCTGTCTCTGTCCCTGTATATGTCCCTGTCTATGTCCCTGTATTTGTCCCTGTCTCTGTCCCTGTCTATGTCACTGTATATGTCCCTGTCTATGTCACTGTCTATGTCACTGTATATGTCCCTGTCTATGTCACTGTATATGTCCCTGTCTCTGTACCTGTATATGTCCCTGTATATGTCCCTGTCTCTGTCCCTGTATATGTCACTGTCTATGTCCCTGTCTATGTCCCTGTCTATGTCCCTGTATATGTCCCTGTCTATGTCCCTGTCTATGTCCCTGTATATGTCCCTGTCTATGTCTCTGTCTCTGTCCCTGTATATGTCCCTGTATATGTCCCTGTCTCTGTCCCTGTATATGTCCCTGTCTCTGTCCCTGTCTCTGTCCCTGTCTATGTCCCTGTCTATGTCCTTGTCTATGTCCCTGTATATGTCCCTGTCTCTGTCCCTGTCTATGTCCCTGTCTCTGTCCCTGTCTCTGTCCCTGTCTCTGTCCCTGTCTATGTCCCTGTCTCTGTCCCTGTCTATGTCTCTGTCTCTGTCCCTGTATATGTCCCTGTCTCTGTCCCTGTCTCTGTCCCTGTCTATGTCCCTGTCTATGTCCCTGTATATGTCCCTGTCTCTGTCCCTGTCTCTGTCCCTGTCTCTGTCCCTGTCTATGTCCTTGTCTATGTCCCTGTATATGTCCCTGTCTCTGTCCCTGTCTATGTCCCTGTCTATGTCCCTGTCTATGTCCCTGTATATGTCCCTGTCTATGTCCCTGTCTCTGTCCCTGTATATGTCCCTGTCTCTGTCCCTGTATATGTCCCTGTCTCTGTCCCTGTATATGTCACTGTCTATGTCCCTGTCTTTGTCCCTGTCTATGTCCCTGTCTATGTCCCTGTCTATGTCCCTGTATATGTCCCTGTCTCTGTCCCTGTATATGTCCCTGTCTATGTCCCTGTCTATGTCCCTGTCTATGTCCCTGTATATGTCCCTGTATATGTCCCTGTCTCTGTCCCTGTATATGTCCCTGTCTCTGTCCATGTCCCTGTCTCTGTCCCTGTCTATGTCCCTGTATATGTCCCTGTATATGTCCCTGTATATTTCCCTGTCTATGTCCCTGTCTATGTCCCTGTCTCTGTCCCTGTATATGTCCCTGTCTATGTCCCTGTCTATGTCCCTGTATATGTCCCTGTATATTTCCCTGTCTATGTCCCTGTCTATGTCCCTGTATATGTCCCTGTATATGTCCCTGTCTATGTCCCTGTCTCTGTCCCTGTATATGTCCCTGTCTCTGTCCCTGTATATGTCACTGTCTTTGTCCCTGTCTTTGTCCCTGTCTATGTCCCTGTCTATGTCCCTGTATATGTCCCTGTCTCTGTCCCTGTATATATCCCTGTATATGTCCCTGTCTATGTCCCTGTCTATGTCCCTGTCTATGTCCCTGTCTATGTCCCTGTCTCTGTCCCTGTATATGTCCCTGTATATGTCCCTGTCTATGTCCCTGTCTCTGTCCCTGTATATGTCCCTGTCTCTGTCCCTGTATATGTCCCTGTCTCTGTCCCTGTATATGTCACTGTCTATGTCCCTGTCTTTGTCCCTGTCTATGTCCCTGTCTATGTCCCTGTCTATGTCCCTGTATATGTCCCTGTCTCTGTCCCTGTATATATCCCTGTATATGTCCCTGTCTATGTCCCTGTCTATGTCCCTGTCTATGTCCCTGTATATGTCCCTGTATATGTCCCTGTCTCTGTCCCTGTATATGTCCCTGTCTCTGTCCATGTCCCTGTCTCTGTCCCTGTCTATGTCCCTGTATATGTCCCTGTATATGTCCCTGTATATTTCCCTGTCTATGTCCCTGTCTATGTCCCTGTCTCTGTCCCTGTATATGTCCCTGTCTATGTCCCTGTCTATGTCCCTGTATATGTCCCTGTATATTTCCCTGTCTATGTCCCTGTCTATGTCCCTGTATATGTCCCTGTATATGTCCCTGTCTATGTCCCTGTCTCTGTCCCTGTATATGTCCCTGTCTCTGTCCCTGTATATGTCACTGTCTTTGTCCCTGTCTTTGTCCCTGTCTATGTCCCTGTCTATGTCCCTGTATATGTCCCTGTCTCTGTCCCTGTATATATCCCTGTATATGTCCCTGTCTATGTCCCTGTCTATGTCCCTGTCTATGTCCCTGTCTATGTCCCTGTCTCTGTCCCTGTATATGTCCCTGTATATGTCCCTGTATATGTCCCTGTCTCTGTCCCTGTATATGTCCCTGTATATGTCCCTGTATATGTCCCTGTCTCTGTCCCTGTATATGTCCCTGTCTCTGTCCCTGTCTCTGTCCCTGTCTCTGTCCCTGTCTATGTCCCTGTCTATGTCCCTGTCTATGTCCCTGTATATGTCCCTGTCTATGTCCCTGTAGTGTTGAACCTGTTCTGTCTATGCGGTCTCCCTGACCTGATGTCAGGTATCATAGACTAGGCAGAAGGCCATGCAGTGTAGTTGAGTAGCCCAGTGGTGTTAACAGGCCTAGGTGGAGGGAGTTTTAAACATGGCCTGTCAGAGCATGGATCACTGGCTCTATTCAGATCAGCCAGGAGATCCACGTTTTGTCTGTGTTCGGCTGCTGACAGCTGCTGCAGCACAACACACACACACACACACACGCTCACACACGCACTCACACACACACACACACACACACACACACACACACACACACACACACACACACACACACACACACACACACACGCACACACACAGATCCAGGTTTTGTCTGTGTTGAATGCATGGCAGCAAGCTGGGTTGCACTGGGACAGTTTCAGCAGCCAGGGGAATATACCAGGCCAGGATAACTGTTGCCATTTGGGCAGGATGGCGGAGGAAGGGCTGGCAGATTGACTGTTGCTTCCTGACATATGCAGAGAGGGGAACTAGGGATGTTTGTGTTTTCTGGTTTGTCAGAGTGTGTTTGTGCCTGCCTGTGTGTGTGTGGTGTGAATATGAGAGAGAGAGAGAGAGAGAGAGAGAGAGAGAGAGAGAGAGAGAGAGAGAGAGAGAGAGAGAGAGCAGCAAGATGTGTGATGTGTGAACTGTTGCCACAAGAAGAGGTCAACCAGTGAAGAACAAACACCATTGTAAATACAACCCATATTTGTGTTTATTTATTTTCCCTGGTCCAGTGGTCCAGTGGGGTTATGTTTATTGATGACGTATAGACACACCCACTTATGCACGCACACGTTTGCTCGCATGTGCACACAGACACACACACTAGGACAGACAGAAACACAGACAGACACACACAGTTTCACCTTCAGTCACACACACACACACACACACACACACACACACACACACACACACACACACACACACACACACACACACACACACACACACACACACACACACACACACACACACACACAGTGACCAGGTAATTGGTTTAATGTCTATCTGTGGAAACATAACATAGTTTACTATAAAAAGACTATCAGCTCATTTCTTTTACCCATAGAGACTCCCTGGCTTTATCCCAAATGCCACCCTATGCCCTAATATAGTGCACTACTTTGGACCCGATCCCTAAAGGCCCTGGCCAGAAGCACAACACTATATAGGGAGTAGCAGGGAATTTTGGTCACAGCCCTTGAGAACCCTGAGTCTCTCCCAGGCCAGCTGCTGCTGCTGGGTGGCTCTCCTAACCTCTCCACATCACACACACACACACTACCCCCTCTCCACATCAAACACACACACACTACCCCTCTCCACATCAAACACGCCGACCCATTTCCCCCTCAGCACTAAATCTCTTTAATTCCATCATCTGTTGCCCATTGAGGCTGGCAATTTTCTCTTCATGCGTCGTTTTAGTGTGTTATTAAGGATTGTGTATGGTCTCTGGCCAGGTCTCTGAACACAGAGGTGTCCGTTAGTGCTGCTTCTCTCTATCCCCTCTGGATTAGGTCCTCTCTGGGACAGAGCCAGTCATAACTGTGTTTAAACAGTTGGAGATAGACATATTATATTACAGTACAGCATAGAACCTCAGCCCTGCTGGTTCAGCTCTAGGTAGCTGGATTCAAATAGTTCTCAGGGTGTTTTATCCTCAAGAGGTTCAGCGTTTCATGGAGCCTGTCTGGAGAGCCATGAAAGGCAGGATTGCACTTCTGGGACTATTCTATTGGTTCAATTGTGCCATGCAAGCTCAATCAAGCGCAGCTGGCGTGATTGAAAGAAAACAAAGTACTTTTTGAACCCAGGTCTGTTCCAGAGTCCCATCCCGGCCCTGCCGAGTTCATACACTCTCCACTACATACGTTAGTAAAACATTTCAAACACCACTGACTGAAGCCACATTGAGGAGGAGGCTGAGAAGGAACTTACATTTCTCCAGCCAGGCTAGACCATACTGCTCTCTCTGGCATAATGTAGAACGTGTGTGTGTGTGTGTGGCTTCTCTATGTGAATAGGGTGAGCTCTTAATGAGCAGCTGGAGGTAAAGGTTATGAGAGCTGGAGCATGACTTCATGTTGACATAATTACTTCCATCATTTACAGATATTTAATTTATGTTATTTTAGGAGACTTGAAAGAGGTTAGCTGCACCAGGCAATTTATTTAATTCCTTGCTTCCAGATGTATTAAGCAAAACAAACATACACACACACATACACAGACGCGAGCTCAGGGAGAGGGTCTGAGGGCTCTGTCTGTCTGTCCAGGACAGGGAGGGGTAAGGGTTCTGTCCTCAGGGAAACTGACACTAAGAGGGATTGTCCTGTGTTGAGACCCTCTGAGCTGAGATGTCAGTATCAGATAGAGTCCATGAGAATGAACCGGTTCACACAGCACAACACCAACACCAACACAAACACTCCATGTCAGGAGTCATGTAGACGGCCACGGTGTTCAGTGTAATGTTGTATCTAGTCTAATACATTATTACTAGAATAATAACCACTGTGTTCAGTGTAGTGTTGTATCTAGTCTCAGACATTATTACTAGAATAATAACCACTGTGTTCAGTGTAGTGTTGTATCTAGTCTCAGACATTATTACTAGAATAATAACCACTGTGTTCAGTGTAGTGTTGTATCTAGTCTCAGACATAATTACTAGAATAATAACCACTGTTCAGTGTAATGTTGTATCTAGTCTCAGACATTATTACTAGAATAATAACCACTGTGTTCAGTGTAATGTTGTATCTAGTCTCAGACATAATTACTAGAATAATAACCACTGTGTTCAGTGTAATGTTGTATCTAGTCTCAGACATTATTACTAGAATAATAACCACTGTGTTCAGTGTAATGTTGTATCTAGTCTCAGACATTATTACTAGAATAATAACCACTGTGTTCAGTGTAGTGTTGTATCTAGTCTCAGACATTATTACTAGAATAATAACCACTGTGTTCAGTGTAGTGTTGTATCTAGTCTCAGACATTATTACTAGAATAATAACCACTGTGTTCAGTGTAATGTTGTATCTAGTCTAATACATTATTACTAGAATAATAACCACTGTGTTCAGTGTAGTGTTGTATCTAGTCTCAGACATTATTACTAGAATAATAACCACTGTGTTCAGTGTAGTGTTGTATCTAGTCTCAGACATTATTACTAGAATAATAACCACTGTGTTCAGTGTAGTGTTGTATCTAGTCTCAGACATTATTACTAGAATAATAACCACTGTGTTCAGTGTAATGTTGTATCTAGTCTCAGACATAATTACTAGAATAATAACCACTGTGTTCAGTGTAGTGTTGTATCTAGTCTCAGACATTATTACTAGAATAATAACCACTGTGTTCAGTGTAATGTTGTATCTAGTCTAATACATAATTACTAGAATAATAACCACTGTGTTCAGTGTAGTGTTGTATCTAGTCTAATACATTATTACTAGAATAATAACCACTGTGTTCAGTGTAGTGTTGTATCTAGTCTAATACATAATTACTAGAATAATAACCACTGTGTTCAGTGTAATGTTGTATCTAGTCTAATACATTATTACTAGAATAATAACCACTTTGTTCAGTGTAGTGTTGTATCTAGTCTCAGACATTATTACTAGAATAATAACCACTGTCTTCAGTGTAATGTTGTATCTAGTCTCAGACATAATTACTAGAATAATAACCACTGTGTTCAGTGTAGTGTTGTATCTAGTCTCAGACATTATTACTAGAATAATACCCACTGTGTTCAGTGTAGTGTTGTATCTAGTCTCAGACATTATTACTAGAATAATAACCACTGTGTTCAGTGTAGTGTTGTATCTAGTCTCAGACATTATTACTAGAATAATAACCACTGTGTTCAGTGTAGTGTTGTATCTAGTCTCAGACATTATTACTAGAATAATAACCACTGTGTTCAGTGTAGTGTTGTATCTAGTCTCAGACATTATTACTAGAATAATAACCACTGTGTTCAGTGTAGTGTTGTATCTAGTCTCAGACATTATTACTAGAATAATAACCACTGTGTTCAGTGTAGTGTTGTATCTAGTCTCAGACATTATTACTAGAATAATAACCACTGTGTTCAGTGTAGTGTTGTATCTAGTCTCAGACATTATTACTAGAATAATAACCACTGTGTTCAGTGTAATGTTGTATCTAGTCTAATACATTATTACTAGAATAATAACCACTGTGTTCAGTGTAGTGTTGTATCTAGTCTCAGACATTATTACTAGAATAATAACCACTGTGTTCAGTGTAGTGTTGTATCTAGTCTCAGACATAATTACTAGAATAATAACCACTGTGTTCAGTGTAGTGTTGTATCTAGTCTAATACATTATTACTAGAATAATAACCACTGTGTTCAGTGTAATGTTGTATCTAGTCTCAGACATTATTACTAGAATAATAACCACTGTGTTCAGTGTAATGTTGTATCTAGTCTCAGACATTATTACTAGAATAATAACCACTGTGTTCAGTGTAATGTTGTATCTAGTCTCAGACATTATTACTAGAATAATAACCACTGTGTTCAGTGTAATGTTGTATCTAGTCTCAGACATAATTACTAGAATAATAACCACTGTGTTCAGTGTAGTGTTGTATCTAGTCTCAGACATTATTACTAGAATAATAACCACTGTGTTCAGTGTAGTGTTGTATCTAGTCTCAGACATTATTACTAGATTAATAACCACTGTGTTCAGTGTAATGTTGTATCTAGTCTAATACATTATTACTAGAATAATAACCACTGTGTTCAGTGTAGTGTTGTATCTAGTCTCAGACATTATTACTAGAATAATAACCACTGTGTTCAGTGTAGTTTTGTATCTAGTCTCAGACATAATTACTAGAATAATAACCACTGTGTTCAGTGTAATGTTGTATCTAGTCTCAGACATTATTACTAGAATAATAACCACTGTGTTCAGTGTAATGTTGTATCTAGTCTCAGACATTGTTACTAGAATAATAACCACTGTGTTCAGTGTAGTGTTGTATCTAGTCTCAGACATTATTACTAGAATAATAACCACTGTGTTCAGTGTAGTGTTGTATCTAGTCTCAGACATTATTACTAGAATAATAACCACTGTGTTCAGTGTAGTGTTGTATCTAGTCTCAGACATTATTACTAGAATAATAACCACTGTGTTCAGTGTAATGTTGTATCTAGTCTCAGACATTGTTACTAGAATAATAACCACTGTGTTCAGTGTAGTGTTGTATCTAGTCTAATACATTATTACTAGAATAATAACCACTGTGTTCAGTGTAGTGTTGTATCTAGTCTCAGACATTATTACTAGAATAATAACCACTGTGTTCAGTGTAGTGTTGTATCTAGTCTCAGACATTATTACTAGAATAATAACCACTGTGTTCAGTGTAGTGTTGTATCTAGTCTAATACATTATTACTAGAATAATAACCACTGTGTTCAGTGTAGTGTTGTATCTTGTCTCAGACATTATTACTAGAGTAATAACCACTGTGTTCAGTGTAGTGTTGTATCTTGTCTCAGACATTATTACTAGAATAATAACCACTGTGTTCAGTGTAGTGTTGTATCTTGTCTCAGACATTATTACTAGAATAATAACCACTGTGTTCAGTGTAGTGTTGTATCTAGTCTCAGACATTATTACTAGAATAATAACCACTGTGTTCAGTGTAGTGTTGTATCTAGTCTCAGACATTATTACTAGAATAATAACCACTGTGTTCAGTGTAGTGTTGTATCTAGTCTCAGACATAATTACTAGAATAATAACCACTGTGTTCAGTGTAGTGTTGTATCTAGTCTCAGACATTATTACTAGAATAATAACCACTGTGTTCAGTGTAGTGTTGTATCTAGTCTCAGACATTATTACTAGAATAATAACCACTGTGTTCAGTGTAGTGTTGTATCTAGTTTCAGACATTATTACTAGAATAATAACCACTGTGTTCAGTGTAGTGTTGTATCTAGTCTAATACATTATTACTAGAATAATAACCACTGTGTTCAGTGTAGTGTTGTATCTAGTCTCAGACATTGTTACTAGAATAATAAGGAAACATAAGGTTTGAAACATCCAGCTTTATAAAACCATGATCAATACTTCATATTTCCATTTTTATTACTTGAAGAGCTGCAGGGCTGTTGAAATAACACATTAGTCCTATTTATCAAGATATATACATAGATCGTTTAATGCAGTGTGATTGACAAGGTGTTTACCAGTGGGCGCCTGGACCTTAAACCATCTGTTTAGACTGGGATGGAGGGGGACTTTTCTGTACTGCAGAACATTGAGCAAATCCTCATTATAATCTTAACCAGAGATGAGTCAATTGACCAATACATATATATTTAATAGCAATAAGGCACAAGGGTGTGGTATATGGTCAATATACCACGGTTAAGGGCTGTTTTTTATGCATGATGCAACACGGAGTGCCTGGACACAGCCCTTAGCCGTGGTATATTGGCCATGTACCACGAACCCCCGAGGTGCCCTATTGCTATTATAACTGGTTACCAACGTAATTAGAACACTAAAAATAAATGTTTTTTCATACCCGTGGTATACGGTCTGATACACCACGGCGGTCTGCCAATCAGCATTCAGGGCTCGAATCACATAGTTTGTAAGACTCTTTATAACCCACATTGTTGATGAAAAATGGAATGAAATCACCCTGCTAGATTATAAGGAGGTTTATGGTTCATTTAGTAACGTGCACAGGGTTCTGCACTATGACAAATGTTTTCCCAGAGTGTTATATCTGCTAATATTCATACTTCCATATTTTATAGACATATTTACTCTGTTATTGTGAACCAACACAACACATGTTCCCATCTGGCTGAAAGTTGTCCTCCTGTTTGGTTAGACGCAGAGAAGGAACACACTGACTGGTGTTGTGTCCCAGACAGACTGTTATGGGCTTGCATCTCAAATGAAACCCCATTCCCTACATAGGGCACTACTGTTCACCAGACTCCTATGGAATCTCTGGTCAAAACAGAGGGAATAGAGTGTTCAGCCAAACAGTGATGATATCACTGATGCCCCTTGTAGCAAACAACAACAGGACACAATGATATGGGGTTAGTTTCTGCTAACACGGAGGCAGATCAGGTGTGATGTTATGATATGGGGTTCGTTTCTGCTAACACGGAGGCAGATCAGGTGTGATGTTATGATATGGGTTAGTTTCTGCTAACATGGAGGCAGATCAGGTGTGGTGTTATGATATGGGTTAGTTTCTGCTAACATGGAGGCAGATCAGGTGTGATGTTATGATATGGGGTTCGTTTCTGCTGACACGGAGGAAGATCAGGTGTGATGTTATGATATGGGTTAGTTTCTGCTAACATGGAGGCAGATCAGGTGTGATGTTATGATATGGGGTTCGTTTCTGCTGACACGGAGGCAGATCAGGTGTGATGTTATGATATGGGTTAGTTTCTGCTAATATGGAGGCAGATCAGGTGTGATGTTATGATATGGGGTTCGTTTCTGCTAACACGGAGGAGGATCAGGTGTGATGTTATGATATGAGGATGTGATTGAGAGGGACGGGGGCCAAGTGCACCTCCGTGATGTCATCTACTTGCTCGCCTTCTATTGTTATCTTTTGAGATAATCCTCAGCCTGAGATAATCCTGATCCTGGGATTTAATACACCTCATATATATGACAACAGCAGTCAGCAGAGCAGCAGCTTGACTTCTCTACCCCCTCTCTCTCTCTCTAGCCTTTCTTTGTAGTCTTTCTGTCTCAAATCCGTAATCCCTGGAAGTTGTTAGGTCCTGGATTATTCCAGTTCAACCCAGTTTATCCCCTCAGACAGCCCACCCAGCCCCACCTCCACCCCCCAGTGTGGGAGCAGGCTGCTAATCTGCAGTGTGTAGTGGTGGTAACACACGTCGACTGAGTGGTGCTTAGAGAGTAGAGTTACAGGGTTTAATGGAGGCTATAGCCAGACCCCATAGACATACTGTAACAGACTATAGTCAGACCTAATAGACATACTGTAACAGACTATAGTCAGACCCAATAGACATACTGTAACAGACTATAGTCAGACCTAATAGACATACTGTAACAGACTATAGCCAGACCCATATACATACTGTAACAGGCTATAGTCAGACCCCATAGACATACTGTAACAGGCTATAGCCAGACCCATAGACATACTGTAACAGGCTATAGCCAGACCCATAGACATACTGTAACAGGCTATAGTCAGACACCATAGACATACTGTAACAGGCAATAGTCAGTTCTAGACCCCATAGACGTACTGTAACAGACTGGTGGCCTGATGTATTGACATGTAACAGGCCCATTAGCCACCCCAGTCGCTGGTATAGCTGGTATGTAATGTGATTCCTTCCTGTCACATCTTAACACTTCACTGTTTCATTATTCCATCTCTGGAGCCAGTGGCACTCCTCAACCTTTGTTCTCCTCCTCCTCCTCCTCCTCCTCCTCCTCCTCCTCCTCCTCCTCCTCCTCCTCCTCATCCTCCTCCTTCTCTTCCTCTTCCTCCCCTTATCCTCTTCTTCTTCCTCCTCTTCCTTCTCTTCCTCCTTCTCTTCCTTCTCTTCCTCCCTTTCCTCTTCCTTCACTTCCTCCTTCTTCTCCTCCTCTTCCTCCATTTCCTTGTGTTGATCATGGCCTTCCTGGAATCCTGTCTCTTCAGATCTGTCTGGGTAGAGGATACAGACACGTAGCCTGGTCCCAGATCTGGTTGTGCTTTTGCCATTGTCATTGTCAAGCTAAACATGACATGAAAATTCCATAAGGAGTTGTCAAGAGAACAGAAACAGACTGGGACCCAGACTGGGACTACTGTCTCAATAGTCTTTACTATTTTCCTTCTCTTCAGATCTGTGTCTGGGGTATAGTACATAGACATGGGTTGCTTCTCAGTAGTCTTTACTAGTTTGCTTGAGTCCTGTCCTACCTTCCTCTCCACACCTCTTTCTCAAAATACCAGAGTGAAGGAATCACAGGATTGGAGCCAGATTCTCTCTTTGAATCTTGTCCTACCTTCCTCTGTTGTTGGGAGGAGACACAGAGAAAATGGGAGGAGAGGAAGAGGATATGAGAAGAGGAAGAGTATGGGAGGAGAGGAAGAGGATAGGATGGGAGGAGAGGAAGATGAGGAGGAAAGGAAGATGCGGATGGGAGGAGAGGAAGAGGAGGAGGAGAGTAAAAGACTGGCAGGAGAGGAGAACGAGAGGAAGAGGATGGGATGATAGAAAGAGGATGGGAGGAGAGGAAGAGAGGAAGAGGATGGGAAGAGAGGAAGAGGAGGAGGAGAGGAAAAGGATGGGTGGAGAGGAAGAGGATGTGAGGAGAGGAAGAGGAGAGGAAGAGGATGGGGGGTGAGGAAGAGGAGCATGAGAGGAAGAGGATGGGAGGAGAGGAAGAGGATTGGAGGAGAAGAAGAGGAGGAGGAGTGGAAAAGGATGGGAGGAGAGGAAGAGGATGGGAGGAGAGGAAGAGGAGGAGGAGAGGAAAAGGATGGGAGGAGAGGAAGAGGATGGGAGGAGAGGAAGAGGAGGAGGAGAGGAAAAGGATGGGAGGAGAGGAAGAGGATGGGAGGAGATGAAGAGAAAAGGAAAGAGTATTGACGACAGACAGGATGGACTCTGAGCTGAATAAGACAATTTCTAGCTCTGAGTTGAACCCCTATGTTACCTCTCAAAGCCTCCCAACTCTACATAACACTATATTTTGCCTCTCAAAGCCTCCCAACTCTACATAAAACTCTATGTTACCTCTCAAAGCCTCCAAACTCTACATAAAACTATATTTTGCCTCTCAAAGGCTCACAACTCTACATAAAACTTTCCCCCACAGAACTAATTTGCAATATTTCCACACATTAAATGAAGTCTGTACATGCGGAACAGAGTACACATGGCTGGGGAATTGAGAAGTGCAAATCATTCCCTCATGTGGAAAGACTGCAATTAACTGGAGATGTCATCCTTTGTAGAATATAATTGAGTTCAGGAGAAAATGAATGTCTCTAATCCAACTATGCCAGACTGACTGAGTTCTGTCTGTCTGTGGCACCCTAGTCCCTAGTCCCAAATGGCACCCTATATTCACTATGTAGTGCACTACTTTTGACCAACTCTGGTCGAAATATTCCCTATGTAGTCAAAATATTCCCTATGTAGTGCACTACTTTTGGTCAAAAACTTTTGGTCAAAAGTAGTGCACTATATAGGGAATAGGGTGCCATTTTGGACACACACTGTCCGTCTGTCAACCAATGTTCACTCATCCCAAAACCTCCTGTCCTACTTGTTTATGCCAAGAGACTATTATTTTTAGACAGTATTCCTCATGCAAGCAGGCAGGTGGACGGGCTGGCGGGCGGCTGTTGCGGCTGCCTCGTTTTGTTATGCTGCATGGGTGCCCACCTGTGTGTGTGTGTGTGTGTGTGTGTGTGTGTGTGTGTGTGTGTGTGTTGTGTGTGTGATGCTCACACAGGCTTGAAAAGGATGTGCTGTACTGTCCATACGGATAGGTCTGAGCATCCTGACATGTTACAGACCAAATACTCTAATGACACGTTACAGACCAACTACTGTAATGACACGTTACAGACCAACTACTGTAATGACGTGTTACAGACCAACTACTGTAATGACGCGTTACAGACCAACTACTGTAATGACGTATTACAGACCAACTACTGTAATGACACGTTACAGACCAACTACTGTAATGACGCGTTACAGACCAACTACTGTAGTGACGCGTTACAGACCAACTACTGTAATGACGTGTTACAGACCAACTACTGTAATGACACGTTACAGACCAGCTACTGTAATGATGCGTTACAGACCAACTACTGTAATGACGCATTACAGACCAACTACTGTAATGACACATTACAGACCAACTACTGTAATGACGCGTTACAGACCAGCTACTGTAATGACGCATTACAGACCAACTACTGTAATGACGTATTACAGACCAACTACTGTAATGACACGTTACAGACCAACTACTGTAATGACGTATTACAGACCAACTACTGTAATGACACGTTACAGACCAACTACTGTAATGACGCGTTACAGACCAACTACTGTAATGACACGTTACAGACCAACTACTGTAATGACGCGTTACAGACCAACTACTGTAATGACACGTTACAGACCAACTACTGTAATGACGTATTACAGACCAACTACTGTAATGACGCGTTACAGACCAACTACTGTAATGACACGTTACAGACCAACTACTGTAATGACACGTTACAGACCAACTACTGTAATGACGTGTTACAGACCAACTACTGTAATGACGCGTTACAGACCAACTACTGTAATGACACGTTACAGACCAACTACTGTAATGACGTATTACAGACCAACTACTGTAATGACATATTACAGACCAACTACTGTAATGACGCGTTACAGACCAACTACTGTAATGACACGTTACAGACCAACTACTGTAATGACACGTTACAGACCAACTACTGTAATGACGTGTTACAGACCAACTACTGTAATGACGCGTTACAGACCAACTACTGTAATGACGTATTACAGACCAACTAATGTAATGACGCGTTACAGACCAACTACTGTAATGACGTATTACAGACCAACTACTGTAATGACGCGTTACAGACCAACTACTGTAATGACACGTTACAGACCAACTACTGTAATGACGCGTTACAGACCAACTACTGTAATGACGCGTTACAGACCAACTACTGTAATGACGTATTACAGACCAACTACTGTAATGACGCGTTACATACTAACTACTGTAATGACGCGTTACAGACCAACTACTGTAATGACACGTTACAGACCAACTTTTTTAACTGTACAGTTTGAACGGTTGTTCATTGATGTAGTATTTTGCTCTAATAACACACAGTAGTAATTCTATGTAATACCGTAACACCGATGACACATAAAGACATACACTTATGTCATTACGTTGAGAGTGCACTGACTGTAGCATATACTGCCTTACAAAAAACCTCTGGTCCACATTTATGAAGCTCCATCTTTTTCTTGATAGCACAATCTTGCTGTGCTTAAAATATCAATGTGAGACAACCTAACTATTAACATAGTGTTTCACCCCAATTCTCTGTGTCACTGACAATCACAATCACACCTCCTTCACCCGTCTGTCTCTCTCTCTCTGTCTAACCAATTATTACCATCCGTTCTCTTGCCTCAGATGTGTGAATTGTGAATTACCCCTTTTTACCATCATCACCCTCGGGCGAGCGTCTTCAAGACATCGTTTCCTGGAAATGTCAAGGCGTTTTAAGGCACTCAAATATCGGCTGCTGTCACTGCGAACAAACGGGATGAGTGCCGACCTTAAAGTGCTGGGGATAAACGAGTCCACTTAGAACACAATCCTTTTCTCTTCCTGTCTAATTCCTCTCCATCAGTGGCCAGCTCCCTTCTTTCATCTCTGGGTCACTCACAAATGGCACCCTATTCCCTTTATAGTGCACTACTTTTGAACCAGGGCCCATAGGGATCTCATCAAAAGTAGTGCACTATCCAGGGAATAGGGTGCCATTTGGGATGCACACTCTGAGCCCTTTTTGTTTTAACACTCTTAGTGAGAGGTGAGGGGGGCTGGGGTCAGTGCTGTCACTTCTACCTCACTTCAGAGCTTGTGTGTGTGGTTGAGTGTGTGTGTGGTTTAGTGTGTGTGTGTGTGTGTATGGTTGAGTGTGTGTGTGTGTGCTACAGAAGAAATTAACTGTCCGAAGCCCTCTTTACAGGTCTTAGATGTGTGTGTGTGTGTGTGTGTGTCCATCTGTGTTTGCTAGCTAGGAAACAAACTGTCCAAACTCCTATTTGAGGGTCTTAGATTATCCTACTGGAGTCACAGCAGGACTACTTTGAGGACATTCACTCTGACCAGTGGTCAGGGTTGTTTTTGTAAACACTGACCACTAATCAGCCTATGGCAGAGGGTGGTCAGCCGGTTACGGTCACTCTCCATGTTTCATCACAGAGTTGACAGGCACAGACAGTGTTTGTGTGAGGCCTACTGGTGGTGGTTTAGTCAGAGATTCATTGCTCTGTTTTCCGCTGGACTGGTGATGTCTATCTCAGCCTTGAGAACTCATTCTGATCCACTCAACTTCTGATTGTAACTGACTGGGGTTCAAACTCTCTAGTCTTCTGATTGCAACTGACTGGGGTTCAAACTCTCTAGTCTTCTGATTGCAACTGACTGTGGTTCAAACTCTCTAGTCTTCTGATTGCAACTGACTGGGGTTCAAACTCTCTAGTCTTCTGATTGAAACTGACTGGGGTTCAAACTCTCTAGTCTTCTGATTGCAACTGACTGGGGTTCAAACTCTCTAGTCTTCTGATTGCAACTGACTGTGGTTCAAACTCTCTAGTCTTCTGATTGAAACTGACTGGGGTTCAAACTCTCTTGTCTTCTGATTGTAACTGACTGGGGTTCAAACTCTCTACTCTTCTGATTGTAACTGACTGGGGTTCAAACTCTCAAGTTAGTTTTTCACTGCAGATGTCTCACACTAGGCTACCTGTCCTTAACCACTAGGCTACCTGCCCTTAACCGCTAGGCTACCTGCCCTTAACCGCTAGGCTACCTGCTCTTAACCGCTAGGCTACCTGCTCTTAACCGCTAGGTTACCTGCTCTTAACCGCTAGGCTACCTGCCCTTAACCGCTAGGCTACCTGCTCTTAACCGCTAGGCTATCTGCCCTTAACCGCTATGCTACCTGCCCTTAACCGCTAGGCTACCTGCCCTTAACCGCTAGGCTACCTGCTCTTAACCGCTAGGCTACCTGCCCTTAACCGCTAGGCTACCTGCCCTTTACCGCTAGCCTACCTGCCCTTTACCGCTAGGCTACCTGCTCTTAACCGCTAGGATACCTGCTCTTTACAGCTAGGCTACCTGCTCTTAACAGCTAGGCTACCTGCCGCTTGACAGTTTGTTGTCGCACCTTTCCCCTTTGAATCTGATTAAATGTTGAAATGTGACATTTTGCCTGCTGGAAATGTCCCCTGATTCACCTCATCATGTGTTTAATCTGGTTATTTATTAGACACACTGTAACAGAGATAATGACAGCCCCTAACCCTTGGGGATTACTGTACCATCATACTGTAATATAGATAATGACAGCCCCTAACCCTTGGGGATACTGTACCATTACACTGTAATATAGATATTGACATCCCCTAAACCTAACCCTTGGGGATTACCATCACACTGTAATATAGATATTGACATCCCCTAAACCTAACCCTTGGGGATTACCATCACACTGTAATATAGATAATGACAGCCCCTAAACCTAACCCTTGGGGATTACCATCACACTGTAATATAGATATTGACATCCCCTAAACCTAACCCTTGGGGATTACCATCACACTGTAATATAGATAATGACAGCCCCTAAACCTAACCCTTGGGGATTACCATCACACTGTAATATAGATAATGACAGCCCCTAAACCTAACCCTTGGGGATTACCATCACACTGTAATATAGATAATGACAGCCCCTAAACCTAACCCTTGGGGATTATCATCACACTGTAATATAGATATTGACATCCCCTAAACCTAACCCTTGGGGATTACCATCACACTGTAAAATAGATAATGACAGCCCCTAAACCTAACCCTTGGGGATTACCATCACACTGTAATATAGATAATGACAGCCCCTAAACCTAACCCTTGGGGATTACCATCACACTGTAGTGTAGATAATGACAGCCCCTAAACTTAACCCTTGGGGATTATCATCACACTGTAATATAGATAATGACAGCCCCTAAACCTAACCCTTGGGGATTATCATCACACTGTAATATAGATAATGACAGCCCCTAAACTTAACCCTTCGGGTTTACCATCATGGCCACCTCAAATAATAAACTCTTCATCAAGCTTTGATTATTTGAATCAGCTGTGTCATGCTAGGGCAAAAACGAAAATGTGCACCCCTTGGGGTCCTCAGGACTGAGTTTGGGAAACACTGACTTACCCGGTAAAATAAGGGTCAATAAATATCCTGAATAAATATTGTGATTTATAACTGACTGTTAATGTAATCAGTAATAGAAATAGCCCTGAAAGCTGCAATGTAGATTACTATAAACACACACACACACTCACACACAGGAGAGAGAAAACGAGAGAGCACATTCCGTTACTGTAGGGTGTGTGACATCATGTTTGGTCTAGTGGACAGGAGCTTTGTCCCTAATTGCACCCTAATCCCTACATAGTGCACTACTTTTGACCAGAGCTCTATGGGCCCTAGACAAAACAAGGGCACTATAAAGAGCATATGGTTCCATTTGGGATGCAGCCCTATGAGGCCAGGCAGCAGCAGGCTGAAGTGAACACTCAGCACATCCCAACAGTACTATAACACTGAACTCTACCAGCGTCCCAAATGGCACCCTGTTCCCTATACAGTGCACTACTTTTGACCAGGGACCCATAGAGCTATAATATAGGGAATAGGTTGGCATTTGGGACGCACAGCGATGGTTCCCTCCATTTGTTTTCCTTCAACTCCGGGGGGAGATTGTCTTTTTCTCTTTTTTTGGGATTGTAGATGAGACACAAAGCATCTATCATAATCTCCACTGTAGCTGGCCATTTCAATGTCCCCACTCTGTATTTTTTTGGAATGTAGATGAGAGTTTAAACACAAAGCATCTATCATCATCTCCACTGTAGCTGGCCATTTCAACGTCCCCACTCTGTATATTTTGGGGAGGAGAAATTTGTATTTTAGCAACAGCAACATCAGCACAAAAACAATCCCAAAACATCTGGTACAGTGTGGTCCACAGTCTGCCTTTTCCACAGTCTGCCTTTTCCACAGTCTGCCTGGTCCATAGTCTGCCCAGTCCATAGTCTGCCCAGTCCATAGTCTGCCCGGTCCATAGTCTGCTGGTTCATAGTCTGCCCGGTCCATAGTCTGCTGGTCCATAGTCTGCCCAGTCCATAGTCTGCCCGGTCCATAGTCTGCCCGGTCTATAGTCTGCCCGGTCTATAGTCTGCCCATAGTCTGCCCGGTCCATAGTCTGCTGGTTCATAGTCTGCCCGGTTTCCTCTTGTTATGTTAATAATGGTAGCTATGGAGAACATCCAGATCACCTAGTAGGATATATTACACATATCATTCCCTTGTGAGAGGTCTTCAATGGAATGCCCTGGTTAAATAGTGTACATGTTAAATACATACAGTAACAACAGTGTTCATGTTCCGTTAATGGAAGGCTGGAACCCTGTCGGCCTACATCTAGAATATAGAATATGTAATACTAATACTGTAAACATGTTGGTTTTCATTCCTGGTTTTCATCCTAATATATCCAGTGAGGTCTATAATATTAATTGTGCTACTTTCAGACCTTATTCACAGCGCAGAATTTGACATTTTTCCACGTTTCTCCAAACGTCAAATTTCTAATTTTCTCCAAACGTCAAATGTCAAAGCCTTTGGGATGAAAAATCACAAAAACGAGTGCCTATCACTGGGATTGAACACGTCACCTTCCGGAGCCAGAGCTCACGGTTTACGCCAATCCACAGCGCCCTGTCAAAACAAGCCTACTCCATGGTTTTAGCGCTCACTGTTTCCCCTAGTGGCGACGACCTGTATTTAGGCACACAGCTCAAATCAAATCAAATCAAATCAAATTTTATTTGTCACATACACATGGTTAGCAGATGTTAATGCGAGTGTAGCGAAATGCTTGTGCTTCTAGTTCCGACCATGCAGTAGTATCTAACAAGTAATCTAACAAATTCACAACAACTACCTTATACACACAAGAGTAAAGGAATGAATACGAGTATGTACATATAAATATATGGATGAGCGATGGCTGACCGGCATAGGCAAGATGCAGTAGATGGTATGGAGTACAGTATATACACATATATATGAGATGAGTAATGTAGGATATGTAAACATTATATAAATGGCATTGTTTAAAGTGGCTAGTGATACATTATTTCATCCAATTATAATTATTAAAGTGGCCCCCATGAGTTTTAGGCATATTGGACACACAGAAACAACTCTACGGTTATGTTAAGGCATTCATTAAACTCTTCACATGTGAGTTCCAAATATCTCTAACGGTCGCCCTCAACGTGAGTTGTTTTATGCACATGATGTCAGAATGCACTCACTGTTCCAAAATGTGATTATTACCAACAGGACAGTTAACACGCACTGCCTGCCAGTTATCTATAGGCTATGTAACTTGTAAATTTCAAATTATTTTCTAACAAGTTGTATTTTCTAATAACAGTTTGAATTGAGGTGTGTTCCGCCTCCTCATTAATTCACATATAAGTAGTCAATTTCAGCATTGCGGACAATTTACGTTTGAGGCATTTCTGAGCCGGATAAACCCACCGCACGTCACTCATGTTTGCACAGATCAAGTATGCATATGCAGTTGAAGTCGGAAGTTTACATACACTTAGGTTGGAGTCATTAAAACTTGTTTTTCAATCACTCCACAAATTTCTTGTTAACAAACTATAGTTTTGGCAAGTCGGTTAGGACATCTACTTTGTGCATGACACAAGTAATTTTTCCAACAGTTGTTTACAGACAGATCATTTCACTTATAATTCACTGTATCACAATTCCAGCGGGTCAGAAGTTTACATACACTAAGTTGACTGTGCCTTTAAACAGCTTGGAAAATTCCAGAAAATTATGTCATGGCTTTAGAAGCTTCTGTTAGGCTAATTGACATCATTTGAGTCAATTGTAGGTCTACCTGTGGATGTATTTCAAGGCCTACCTTCAAACTCCGTGCCTCTTTGCTTGGCATCATGGGAAAATCTAAAGAAATCAGCCAAGACCTCAGAAAGAAAATTGTAGACCTCCCCACGTCTGGTTCATCCTTGGCAGCAATTTCCAAACACCTGAAGGTACCACGTTCATCTGTACAAACAATAGTACGCAAGTATAAACACCATGGGACCACGCAGCCATCATATCGCTCAGGAAGGAGACGCGTTCTGTCTCCTAGAGATGAATGTACTTTGGTGCGAAAAGTGCAAATAAATCCCAGAACAATAGCAAAGGACCTTGTTAAGATGCTGGAGGAAACAGGTACAAAAGTATCTATATCCACAGTAAAACGAGTCCTATATCAACATAACCTGAAAGGCTGCTCAGCAAGGAAGAAACCACTGCTCCAAAACTGCCATAAAAAAAAAGCCAGACTACGGTTTGCAACCGCTGATGGGGACAAAGATTGTACTTTTTGGAGAAATGTCCTCTGGTCTGATGAAACAAAAATAGAACTGTTTTGCCATAATGATCATCAATATGTTTGGAGGAAAAAGGGGAATGCTTGCAAGCCTAAGAACACCATCCCAACCGTGCAGCACGTGGGGTGGCAGCATCATGTTGTGGGGGTGCTTTACTGCAGGAGGGACTGGTGCACTTCACAAAATAGATGGCATCATGAGGAAGGAAAATTATGTGGATATATTGAAGCAACATCTCAAGACATCAGTCAGGAAATTCAATTAATTAAATTAGAAGAAGTTGGGACACTGTGTTAACAAACCTCCAAACGAGCTTCAATGCCATACAACACTCTTTCCATGGCCTCCAACTGCTTTAAAACGCCAGTAAAACTAAATACATGCTTTTCAACCGTTTGCTGCACCTGCCCGCCCGACTAGCATCACTACTCTGGACCGTTCTGACTTAGAATATGTGGACAACTACAAATACCTAGGTGTCTGGCTAGACTGTAAAATTAAATCTAGAATCTGCTTCCTATTTCGCAACAAAGCCTCCTTCACTCACGCGACCAAACATGCCCTCGTAAAACTGATTATCCTACCGATCCTTGACTTTGGCGATGTCATTTACAAAATAGCCTCCAACACTCCAACACAAAAACTGTGTGGCCAGCTCAAATGCTGATTGTTGCGTCATTCGAAACTGGACATTCTGAATACGCGTTCTAATCACACCAGTTTGATCGTACACTACAGGGACCACTGTAGAATGATCACACCTGTGTGTTGGTATGTGTGAAAAGGTTAAAACTGGCCTTGTTAACTCATTGTGGACGAATGGTTCAGTGGTCTAAGCAGCGAGCTCCTGCTCCATAGACCCCATGTTCAATCCCAGCTCATGGCACTTGTTTTGAGTTCTTTATCTACCGCAGTCCTGGGGACCTGCAAAAATGTACCATTTCAACTATAATCTAAGTGTCGCTCGGCAGCCATTTGCAAGTTTCTGTTTAGTTCCCTTTGTCCCTCGGAGGTAATTATTGATTTGAAGGGAGTTGGATACCATACATGATTGGTTCTGTCATCTGTCTCTTAAGACAAAGGCCTGGATGGAGGAAGACGGAGTATTTGTTTACATGTGTATGTTTGTGTGTGTGTGTGTGTGTGTGTGGGGGGGGGAGTGTGTGTGTGTGTCTATGTCATGTATGTGTGTGTGGGGAGGAAGGTGTGTGGAGGGGAGTGTGTGTGTGTGTGTTGTAAAGGGAAGTGTGTGTGGGAGGGGAAGTGTGTGTTGTGAAGGGAAATGTGTGTGGGGAGGGGAAGTGTGTGTGTGTGTGGGGAGGGGGTGGAGGAAGTGTGTGTGATGAAGGGGAAGTGTGTGTGTATGGTGGAGGGGATATGTGTGTGTGTGTGGGGAGGGGTGGAGGGGAAGTGTGTGTGGTGGAGGGGAAGTGTGTGTGGGGAGGGGGAAGTGTGTGTGTGGGAGGGGGAAGTGTGTGTGGGGAAATGTGTGTGGCGAGGGGAAGTGTGTGTGTGGGGAGGGGGAAGTGTGTGTGGGGAGGGGAAGTGTGTGTGTGGGGAGGGGAAGTGTGTGTGGGGGGAGGAGAGTGTGTGTTGTAAAGGGGAAGTGTGTGTGGGGAGGAAGTGTGTTTGTGGGGAGGGAAGTGTGTGTGGGGAGGAGAAGTGTGTGTTGTAAAGGGGAAGTGTGTGTGGGGGAGGGGAAGTGTGTGTTGTAAAGGGGAAGTGTGTGTGGGAGGGGAAGTGTGTGTTGTGAAGGGGGAAGTGTGTGTGGGAGGGGAAGTGTGTGTGGTGGGGAGGGGGAAGTGTGTGTGGGGAGGGGAAGTGTGTGTGTGTTGTGTTGTGGAGGAAGTGTGTGTGGGAGGGGGGAAGTGTGTGTGTTGTGTTTTGGAGAGAGAGTGTGTGTGGTGGAGGGGAAGTGTGTGTGTTGTGGAGGGAAGTGTGTGTATGGGCAGGGGAAGTGTGTGTTGTGGAGGGGGGAAGTGTGTGTGGGGAGGGGGAAAGTGTGTGTGTTTGGGGAGGGGGGAAGTGTGTGTTGTGGAGGAAGTGTGTGTGTGTTTGGGGAGGGGGGAAGTGTTTGTGTGTGTGTGTGTGTGTGTGTGTGCGCATGTACGTAACTGTGTTGCTAATGAGTTTGTGTGTGTACGTGTGATCGTGCGTGAGTAACTGTGTGTGAATAGGTGTGTGAGTGACTGCATGTGTGTATTTAGGTGTGTGTGCCTCTGGTCTTTTACTCAAGGGGCTTCAGAGACTTCAACACAAATACCTTCTGAGTAGCAGGGAAATTATGTGGGACAGCAATCACTTTACATTCACTGAGCTGGACAGAGAGCGTACTGGGCAAAAACCACACTGGTGAAACAGAAAAACACACACGCAGACACACACACACACACACACGCACGCACACACACACACACTGGTAAAACAACACAAAAAAAAACAACATCCACCCACAGTAGTGCGCTCTATTCTCTATGGGACCTGGTCCAAAGTAGTGCACCCTATTCTATATGGGGCCTGGTCTGGTCCAAAGTAGTGCACCCTATTCTCTATGGGGCCTGGTCCAAAGTAGTGCACCCTATTCTCTATGGGGCCTGGTCCAAAGTAGTGCACTTTATTCTCTATGGGGCTTGGTCCAAAGTAGTGCACCCTATTCCCTATGGGACCTGGTCCAAAGTAGTGCACCCTATTCTCTATGGGGCCTGGTCCAAAGTAGTGCACTTTATTCTCTATGGGGCTTAGTCCAAAGTAGTGCACCCTATTCCCTATGGGACCTGGTCCAAAGTAGTGCACCCTATTCTCAATGGGCCCTGGTCCAAAGTAGTGCACCCTATTCTCTATGGGGCCTGGCCCAAAGTAGTGCACCCTATTCCCTATGGGACCTGGTCCAAAGTAGTGCACCCTATTCCCTATTGGCCCTGGTCCAAAGTAGTGCACCCTATTCCCTATGGGACCTGGTCCAAAGTAGTGCACCCTATTCCCTATGGGCCCTGGTCCAAAGTAGTGCACCCTATTCCCTATGGGGCCCTTTGTTAAAGTAGTGCCCTGTATTGCATAGATAAAAACCCCACTCAGCCTCTGGCTATCCCATCCTGCTGGGCTTTGGGATGTCAGGTACAAGTTCATCTCTACAGGAACTATTTTCTCTCATCCCTCTCTTCTAAACGTCCTGTCCCTCCCTCCCTCTGCCCCCATCTGGCTGGGCTTTTGGAGTTCAGGTACAGAACAAGATAATCTCCACAGAGACAGATGTCAGCGTGTTATCAGCAACACCCAGTATCCCTCTGTTCTACCCTCATCTCTCCCTCCCTCCCTACCTCTGTCAACCTTCTATCCCTCTGTTCTACCCTCCCTCCCTCCCTCCCTCCCTCCCTACCTCCCTCCCTCCCTCCCTCCCTTAGTCCTCTGTCCCTAACCCTGCCTTTCTGTTAGTCCTCTGTCCCTAACCCTGCCTTTCTGTTAGTCTTCTGTCCCTAACCCTGCCTTTCTGTTAATCCTCTGTCCCTGTCCCTAACCCTGCCTTTCTGTTAGTCCTCTGTCCCTAACCCTGCCTTTCTGTTAGTCCTCTGTCCATAACCCTTCCTTTCTGTTAGTCCTCTGTCCCTAACCCTGCATTTCTGTTAATCCGCTGTCCCTGTCCCTAACCCTGCCTTTCTGTTAGTCCTCTGTCCCTAACTCTGCCTTTCTGTTATTCCTCTGTTCCTGTCCCTAACCCTGCCTTTCTGTTAGTCCTCTGTCCCTGTCCCTAACCCTGCCTTTCTGTTAGTCCTCTGTCCCTGTGCCTAACCCTGCCTTTCTGTTAGTCCCCTGTCCCTTACCCTGCCTTTCTGTTAGTCTTCTGTCCCTAACCCTGCCTTTCTGTTAGTCCCCTGTCCCTAACCCTGCCTTTCTGTTAGTCCCCTGTCCCTAACCCTGCCCTTCTGTTAGTCCTCTGTCCCTAACCCTGCCTTTCTGTTAGTCCTCTGTCCCTGTCCCTGACCCTGCCTTTCTGTTAGTCCTCTGTCCCTGTCCCTAACCCAGCCTTTCTGTTAGTCCCTGTCCCTAACCCTGCCTTTCTGTTTGTCCCTGTCCCTTACCCTGCCTTTCTGTTAGTCCTCTGTCCCTAACCCTGCCTTTCTGTTAGTCCTCTGTCCCTAACCCTGCCTTTCTGTTAGTCCTCTGTCCCTTACCCTGCCTTTCTGTTAGTCCTCTGTCCCTAACCCTGCCTTTCTGTTAGTCCTCTGTCCCTGTCCCTGACCCTGCCTTTCTGTTAGTCCTCTGTCCCTGTCCCTAACCCAGCCTTTCTGTTAGTCCCTGTCCCTAACCCTGCCTTTCTGTTTGTCCCTGTCCCTTACCCTGCCTTTCTGTTAGTCCTCTGTCCCTAACCCTGCCTTTCTGTTAGTCCTCTGTCCCTAACCCTGCCTTTCTGTTAGTCCTCTGTCCCTTACCCTGCCTTTCTGTTAGTCCTCTGTCCCTGTGCCTAACCCTGCCTTTCTGTTAGTCCCCTGTCCCTTACCCTGCCTTTCTGTTAGTCTTCTGTCCCTAACCCTGCCTTTCTGTTAGTCCCCTGTCCCTAACCCTGCCTTTCTGTTAGTCCCCTGTCCCTAACCCTGCCTTTCTGTTAGTCCTCTGTCCCTGTCCCTGACCCTGCCTTTCTGTTAGTCCTCTGTCCCTGTCCCTAACCCAGCCTTTCTGTTAGTCCCTGTCCCTAACCCTGCCTTTCTGTTTGTCCCTGTCCCTTACCCTGCCTTTCTGTTAGTCCTCTGTCCCTAACCCTGCCTTTCTGTTAGTCCTCTGTCCCTAACCCTGCCTTTCTGTTAGTCCTCTGTCCCTAACCCTGCCTTTCTGTTAGTCCTCTGTCCCTGTGCCTAACCCTGCCTTTCTGTTAGTCCCCTGTCCCTTACCCTGCCTTTCTGTTAGTCTTCTGTCCCTAACCCTGCCTTTCTGTTAGTCCCCTGTCCCTAACCCTGCCTTTCTGTTAGTCCACTGTCCCTAACCCTGCCTTTCTGTTAGTCCTCTGTCCCTGTCCCTGACCCTGCCTTTCTGTTAGTCCTCTGTCCCTGTCCCTAACCCAGCCTTTCTGTTAGTCCCTGTCCCTAACCCTGCCTTTCTGTTTGTCCCTGTCCCTTACCCTGCCTTTCTGTTAGTCCTCTGTCCCTAACCCTGCCTTTCTGTTAGTCCTCTGTCCCTAACCCTGCCTTTCTGTTAGTCCTCTGTCCCTTACCCTGCCTTTCTGTTAGTCCTCTGTCCCTAACCCTGCCTTTCTGTTAGTCCTCTGTCCCTAACCCTGCCTTTCTGTTAGTCCTCTGTCCCTTACCCTGCCCTTCACTTGGCCCTCTGTTGGGGTGATAATCCATGATAATGGCCAGGAGTCATATGGCCTGAGCAGCGGTCCCTGTCCCTAACCCTGCCCTTCTGTTAGCCCTCTGTTGGGGTGATCATCTCCTGGGAGAGATTGATGAGGCTTGGCTGGCTGGGGAGCAGGGAGCAGGGATTGCCTCCCACTCTGACACACAGACAGATGGACATGAGGATTAATGGTTAGTACCCTCACCCTCTGGACCATACGGTAGCACCCCTCTCTCTTCTGTCTTTATACTCTTTAGAGAGAGAGAGAGAGAGAGAGAGAGAGAGAGAGAGAGAGAGAGAGAGAGAGAGAGAGAGAGAGGAACCAGTGAAGAACAAACACCATTGTAAATATGACCCATGTTTATATTTATTTATTTTCCCTTCTGCAGCTACGCACCCCCACAACATGATGCTGCCACCCCCGTGCTTCATGGTTGGGATGGTGTTCTTCAGCTTGCAAGCCTCCCCCTTTTTCCTCTAAACATAACGATGGTCATTATGGCCAAACAGTTCTATTTTTGTTCCATCAGACCAGAGGACATTTCTCCAAAAAGTACGATCTTTGTCCCCATGTGCAGTTGCAAACCGTAGTCTGGCTTTTTTGTGGCGGGTTTGGAGCAGTGGCTTCTTTCTTGCTGAGCTGCCTTTCAGGTTATGTCGATATAGGACTTGTTTTACTGTGGATATAGATACTTGTGTACCTGTTTCCTCCAGCATCTTCACAAGGTCCTTTGCTGTTGTTCTGGGATTGATTTGTACTTTTCTCACCAAAGTACGTTAATCTCTAGGAGACCGAACGCGTCTCCTTCCTGAGCGGTGTGGCGGCTGCGTGGTCCCATGGTGTTTATACTTGCGTACTATAGTTTGTACAGATGAACATGGAACCTTCAGGCGTTTGGAAATTGCTCCCCTGGATGAACCAGACTTGTGGAGGTAAAGGATGTGGAGGATGTGGAGGTCTATAATTTTTGTCTTAGGTCTTGGCAGATTTCTTTTTCTAAAGCCATGACACCATTTTCTGGAATTTTCCAAGCTGTTTAAAGGCACAGTCAAATTAGTGTATGTAAACGGACCCACTGGAATTGTGATACAGTGAATTATAAGTGAAATAATCTGTCTGTAAACAATTGTTGGAAAAATGACTTGTGTCATGCACAAAGTAGATGTCCTAACCGACTTGCCAAAATTATAGCTTGTTAACAAAACATTTGTGGAGTGGTTGAAAAACTAGTTTTAATGACTCCAACCGTGTATGTAAACTTCCGACTTCAACTGTATATACATAATATGACATTTGAAATGTTTTTATTCTTTTGGAAGAATGTTTACTGTTCATTTTGATTGTTTATTTCACTTTTGTTTATTATCTACTTCACTTGCTTTGGCAATATAAACAATTGTTTCCCATGCCAATAAAGCCCTTAAGTTGAATTGAATTGAAAGAGAGAGAGACAAAGAGAGAGAGACAGAGAGAGACAAAGGGAGAGAGAGAGAGAGAGAGAGAGAGAGAGAGAGAGAGATAGAGCAATTCCATATGCTGTGGGCTATGCTCCTTGACTTCACTGATACCTTCATCTCCTCGCCTCTGTCTCCTCTGTCTCCTTTGTCTTCTCTATCTCTATCTCCTCTGGCTCCTCTGTCTCCTATCTCCTTTATGTCATCTGTCTCCTCCATCTCTGTCTCTGTCTCATATCTCTCTCTCTCATCCTACTCCTCTCTCTTTCATCTGTCTCCTCTTTCTCCTATCTCCTCTATCTCCTCTGTCTCCTCTATTTCCTCTGTCTCTCAAGCTGAGTCATACAGAAGGGAACAGATTGATCACAAGGGAGCAGAGAGTCTGATTGGTCTTGGTGTGTGAGGAGAGAAGTAGCACAACAACAATGTCAGGATTACAACACAGGATATCCTCCTCTCTTAATCATTGGCTGGGAGGGATTAAGAGGCTGCGCTGGCACTGTTGCTGTGGCAGACAGGAGTATGTGTGTGTGTGTGTGTATGTGTGTATGTGTGTATATGTGTGTGTGTGTGTGTGTGTGTGTGTGTGTGTGTGTGTGTGTGTGTGTGTGTGTGTGTGTGTGTGTGTGTGTGTGTGTGTGTGTGTGTGTGTGTGTGTGTGTGTGTGTGTGTGTGTGTGAGAGAGAGAGAGAGAGAGAGAGAGAGAGAGATTTGATTCAATAAAGAGAGAGAACAAGAGGTGAGAGAGTGGATGTGTGTTCCCTGGCTGAGAGTAGTGCACTACACAGGGAAGGGAATTGGGTACCATTTGGGACACAGCCAGTGAAAGCTCAGACGATGATGAGTCCCGGAAGTACATTCAGTAAAGGAATCATTCAAATTAAAATGGTCTGTTCTCTTTTTTGAATGAGAAATATTCTCATTGGAGTGTCTCAAATATATTCAAAGGAGCCACACAAAAAGGGATGGTTGAAATTAAAGCACCTTGTAGTTTAAGGAGACCAGAATGTCATTACACCCATTAGATCACTATTGACTGATGAATAGTGAGACCAGACTGTCATTACACCCATTAGATCCCTATTGACTGATGAATGGTGAGGAGAACAGACTGTCATTACACCCATTAGATCCCTATTGACTGATGAATGGTGAGGAGAACAGACTGTCATTACACCCATTAGATTAATATTGACTGATGAATGGTGAGGAGAACAGAATGTCATTACACCCATTAGATTAATATTGACTGATGAATGGTGAGGAGAACAGACTGTCATTACACCCATTAGATCCCTATTGACTGATGAATGGTGAGGAGAACAGACTGTCATTACACCCATTAGATCCCTATTGACTGATGAATGGTGAGGAGAACAGACTGTCATTACACCCATTAGATCCCTATTGACTGATGAATGGTGAGGAGAACAGACTGTCATTACACCCATTAGATCCCTATTGACTGATGAATGGTGAGGAGAACAGAATGTCATTACACCCATTAGATCACTATTGCCTGATGAATGGTGAGGAGAACAGAATGTCATTACACCCATTAGATCCCTATTGCCTGATGAATGGTGAGGAGAACAGAATGTCATTACACCCATTAGATTAATATTGACTGATGAATGGTGAGGAGAACAGACTGTCATTACACCCATTAGATTAATATTGACTGATGAATGGTGAGGAGAACAGAATGTCATTACACCCATTAGATTAATATTGACTGATGAATGGTGAGGAGAACAGAATGTCATTACACCCATTAGATCACTATTGCCTGATGAATGGTGAGGAGAACAGAATGTCATTACACCCATTAGATCACTATTGCCTGATGAATGGTGAGGAGAACAGAATGTCATTACACCCATTAGATCATTATTGACTGATTAATGGTGAGGAGAACCAGAGAATGTCATTACACCCATTAGATCATTATTGACTGATGAATGGTGAGGAGAACCAGAGAATGTCATAGAAAGACAGGAAATTCAACAAAAATAAATTCAGGAAAAGTTCAAGAAAATACAAGAATTACAATAAAAAGACAGGAAATAGAATCATTAGTGCAGCAAAGCCTTGGAACATGCCCATGGAATCATCAGTGATTGGTCCATATTTTGTTAGTGTATTGTCTGAACGGAAGTAGGCTATCCCAGGGACCATGAGTGAAATAGCCTAGTGGTTAGAGACTAGTAACCAAAAAGTTGCAAGATCGAATCCCCGAGCTGACAAGGTAAAAATCTGTCCTTCTGTCCCTGAACAAGGCAGTTAACCCACTATTCCTAGGCCATCATTGAAAATAAAAATGTGTCCTTAACTGACTTGCCTAGTTAAATAAAGATAAAATAAATACTCTACTCAGAGTATTTACACTCTACTCAGCAACCTGGATGTAGTCTATCACAGTGCCATCTGTTTTATCACCAAACCCCCATATACTAACCACCACTGCGACCTGTATGCTCCTGTTGGCTGGCCCTCACTACATATTTGTCTCCAAACCCACTGGCTCCAGGTCATCTATAAGTCTTTGCCAGGTAAAGCCCCGCCTTATCTCAGCGCACTGGTCACCATAGCAACACCCATCCGTAGCACACGCTCCAGCAGGTATATTTCACTGGTCATCCCTAAAACCAACACTTCCTTTGGCCCCCTTTCCTTCCAGCTCCGTGCTTCCAATGACTGGAACGAATTGCAAAAATCTCTGAAGCTGGAGTCTTATATCTCCCTCACTAACTTTAAGCATCAGCTGTCTGAGCAGCTTACCGATCACTGTACCTGTACACAGCCAATCTGTAAACAGCACACCCAACTACCTCATCCCCATATTATTACTTACCCTCTTGCTCTTTTGCACCCCAGTATCTCTACTTGCACATCATCATCTGCACATCTATCACTCCAGTATTAATGCTACATTTTAATAATCTTCACCTCTAGGACATATTTATTGCCTCCCGACTCTTCTACATTTACACACACTGTACATATATGTTTATATTTTTATTTTCTTTGTATTATTGACTGTACGTTTGTTTATGTGTAACTCTGTGTAACTCGCACTGCTTTGCATTATCTTGGCCAGGTCGCAGTTGTAAATGAGAACGTTGTTCTCAACTGGCCTACCTGGTTAAATAAAGGTGAAATATTATTATTTATTTTTTTAAGTATGACTTGCCTAGTTTAAATAAAGGTTAAATAAAACATTTAAGTGTGTTCAGGTGTTTTTCCCATACCTACTAATTGGCCACATCTGATCTTAATGAGTGCTTGTTTCCTTTGATGTGGGGTCTGTTTGAACAGACAAAACAATGGCATGCTAGCTCCATCCTGGTGGCGCAGTGGACTAATGCCATGAATAGAGAACAGAAGATTATCGGTTTGAATCTCACTGATACCCTGTCACAATAAAAAATGCATGTGTCTGCAATATTAATGCCTGAAATGAATTTCCATGTGTGCTTGGAGTTCAAACTTAATTAAGCTAGCGGTGTTAATAAAGTACTTATTGAAACATTCAGTGAAAGTTATAAGAAAGTTATTCAAAACCTTCAAATAACCTATAATTTCCATTCTCAGAACGTTAATAAAACCTCCCAGGAAAACGTTCATGGAACCATAGTAAAACATTCTCAGAACCTCCCTGGAACCATAGTAAAACGTTCTCAGAACCTCCCTGCAACCTAAATATAAACATTCCCAGAACTTTAACCTCTGTTCTCAGAAGGTTTTAAAAACGTTCTGTTTCACCAGTCAGGAAACATATGACTTAGTTCCCATAACCAATGGGACACAACTGGTTAATCAAAAGGCACAGGAGAGACATCCTTTCCTGGACCATCTACACCTGTCCACCCACTCCTTTCCTGTCCACCTCTCAAACAAACACAGGAGACATCTGTCCAAGAGTCCCTGGACCATCTAGACCTGTCCACCCACTCCTCTCCTGTCCACCTCTCAAACAACCACAGGAGACATCTGTCCAAGAGTCCCTGGACCATCTAGACCTGTCCACCCACTCCTCTCCTGTCCACCTCTCAAACAACCACAGGAGACATCTGTCCAAGAGTCCCTGGACCATCTACACCTGTCCACCCACTCCTCTCCTGTCCACCTCTCAAACAACTACAGGAGACATCTGTCCAAGAGTCCCTGGACCATCTACACCTGTCCACCCACTCCTCTCCTGTCCACCTCTCAAACAACCACAGAAGACATCTGTCCTAGAGTCCCTGGACCATCTAGACCTGTCCACCCACTCCTCTCCTGTCTACCTCTCAAACAACCACAGGACTGGTGTGACAACACAACAATGGTCCAGTCTCCGGTGGAAAACACTGAAATAGGAGGACAGAAAGAGAAGAGAAAGTGATGGGCAGTGAGAAGAAGGGAGAATAGAGAGCGATAAAAAGAGGGAGATAGGGAGGGGGAGGAAATAAGAAGACAGAAAGAGAAATAGAATGGACAAAGAGAGAAAGACAAAGAGAGAGAAATAGATAGAAAGAGAGAGAAAAAGAGAGAAACAGAGAGAGAGAGAGAGAGAGAGAGAGAGAGAGAGAGAGAGAGAGAGAGAGAGAGAGAGAGAGAGAGAGAGAAAGAGAAAGAGAGAAGCAGGGAGAAACCAAGTTACAGAGAGAAACGGAGAAAGTGAGAGAAACAGAGAGAAACAGAGAGAGAAAGAGAGAAACAGATTGAAACAGAGAGAAACAAAGAGAGAAAGTGAGAAACAGAGAGAGAGGGAGGAGAGAGAGAGAGAGAGAGAGAGAGAGAGAGAGAGAGAGAGAGAGAGAGAGAGAGAGAGAGAGAGAGAGAGAGAGAAACCAAGTTACAGAGAGAAACAGGGAGAAAGAGAGAGAAACAGAGAAACAGAGAGAGAAAGTGAGAGAAACAGAGAAACAGAGAGAGAAAGTGAGAAACAGAGAGAGAAAGTGAGTGAAACAGAGAGAAAGAGAGAGAAACAGAGAGAGAAAGAGGAGAGAAAGTGAGAGAAACAGAGAGAGAAAGTGAGAGAAAGTGAGAGAAACAGAGAGAGAAAGTGAGAGAAAGTGAGAGAAACAGAGGGAAACAGAGAGAGAAAGTGAGATAAACAGAGAGAAACGGGGGGAGAACAGTGATGACAATAAGCAATAGAACCCACCTCCCCAACTCCCCACCTCCCCACCTTTCCCACCTCCCCTAACTCACCCACCTCTCCCACCTCCCCTCACCTCCCCCACCTCCCCCTCACCCATTACTTCCTGCCAAGACAGCAGCAACTCTTCCTGGGGTTTATTATGGATCCCCATTAGTTCCTGCCAAGGCAGCAGCTACTCTTCCTGGGGTTTATTATGGATCCCCATTAGTTCCTGCCAAGGCAGAAGCTACTCTTCCTGGGGTTTATTATGGATCCCCATTAGTTCCTGCCAAGGCAGCAGCTACTCTTCCTGGGGTTTATTATGGATCCCCATTAGTTCCTGCCAAGGCAGAAGCTACTCTTCCTGGGGTTTATTATGGCTCCCCATTAGGTCCTGCCAAGGCAGCAGATACTCTTCCTGGGGTTTATTATGGATCCCCATTAGTTCCTACCAAAGCAGCAGCTACTCTTCCTGGGGTTTATTATGGATCCCCATTACTTCCTACCAAAGCAGCAGCTACTCTTCCTGGGGTTTATTATGGATCCCCATTACTTCCTACCAAAGCAGCAGCTAGTCTTCCTGGGGTTTATTATGGATCCCCATTAGTTCCTGCCAAGGCAGCAGCTACTCTTCCTGGGGTTTATTATGGATCCACATTAGTTCCTACCAAGACAGCAGCTACTCTTCCTGGGGTTTATTATGGATCCCCATTAGGTCCTGCCAAGGCAGCAGATACTCTTCCTGGGGTTTATTATGGATCCCCATTAGTTCCTATCAAAGCAGCAGATACTATTCCTGGGGTTTATTATGGATCCCCATTAGTTCCTATCAAAGCAGCAGCAACTCTTCCTGGGGTTTATTATGGATCCCCATTAGGTCCTGCCAAGACAGCAGCAACTCTTCCTGGGGTTTATTATGGCTCCCCATTAGGTCCTGCCAAGGCAGCAGATACTCTTCCTGGGGTTTATTATGGATCCCCATTACTTCCTACCAAAGCAGCAGCTACTCTTCCTGGGGTTTATTATGGATCCCCATTACTTCCTACCAAAGCAGCAGCTACTCTTCCTGGGGTTTATTATGGATCCCCATTAGTTCCTATCAAAGCAGCAGCAACTCTTTCTGGGGTTTATTATGGATCCCCATTAGGTCCTGCCAAGACAGCAGCAACTCTTCCTGGGGTTTATTATGGATCCCCAATTAGGTCCTGCCAAGGCAGCAGATACTCTTCCTGGGGTTTATTATGGATCCCCATTAGTTCCTACCAAAGCAGCAGCTACTCTTCCTGGGCTTTATTATGGATCCCCATTACTTCCTACCAAAGCAGCAGCTACTCTTCCTGGGGTTTATTATGGATCCCCATTAGTTCCTGCCAAGGCAGCAGCTACTCTTCCTGGGGTTTATTATGGATCCCCATTAGTTCCTGCCAAGGCAGCAGCTACTCTTACTGGGGTTTAGTATGGATCCCCATTAGTTCCTACCAAGACAGCAGCTACTCTTCCTGGGGTTTATTATGGATCCCCATTAGGTCCTGCCAAGGCAGCAGATACTCTTCCTGGGGTTTATTATGGATCCCCAATAGGTCCTGCCAAGGCAGCAGATACTCTTCCTGGGGTTTATTATGGATCCCCATTAGGTCCTGCCAAGGCAGCAGATACTCTTCCTGGGGTTTATTATGAATCCCCATTAGTTCCTACCAAAGCAGCAGCAACTCTTCCTGGGGTTTATTATGGATCCCCATTAGGTCCGGCCAAGGCAGCAGCTACTCTTCCTGGGGTTTATTATGGATCCCCATTAGGTCCTGCCAAGGCAGCAGCTACTCTTCATGGGGTCCAGCAACATTAAGGCAGTTATATACAATAAAAAAAAACGTTACAATGCAATCACAACAGACTTCTCAACACATTAAGTGTGTTCCCTCATTAAATAGCACCCGCAAAACACCAGTCTCAACGTCAATAGTGAAGAGGCGACTCCGGGATGCTGGCCTTCTAGGCAGAGTTGCAAAGAAAAAGCCATATCTCAGACTGGCCAATAAAAAGAAAAGATTAAGATGGGCAAGAGTCGCCTCTTCACTGTTGACGTTGAGACTGGTGTTTTGCGGGTACTATTTAATGAAGCTGCCAGTTGAGGACTTGTGAGGCGTCTGTTTCTCAAACTAGACATTCTAATGTAGTTGCCCTCTTGCTCAGTTGTGCACCGGGGCCTCCCACTCCTCTTTCAATTCTGTTTAGAGACAGTTTGCACTGTTCTGTGAAGGGAGTAGTACACAGCGTTGTATGAGATCTTCAGTTTCTTGGCAATTTCTAGCATGGAATAGCATTCATTTCTCAGAACAAGAATAGACTGACTAGTTTCAGAAGAAAGTCTCTGTTTCTGGCCATTTTGAGCCTGTAATCGAACCCACAAATTCTGATGCTCCAGATACTCAACTAGTCTAAAGAAGGACAGTTTAATTGCTTCTTTAATCAGAACAACAGTTTTCAGCTATGCTAACATAATTGTGAAAGTGTTTTCTATTGATCATTTAGCCTTTTAAATTGCTAAACTTGGATTAGCAAACACAAGATGCCATTGGAACACAGGAGTGATGGTTGCTGATAATGGGCCTCTGTAAGCCTATGTAGATATTCCATAAAAAATCTGCCGTTTCCAGCTACAATAGTCATTTACAACATTAACAATTTCTGATGAATTTGATGTTATTTTAATAAACAAAAAATGTGCTTTTCTTTCAAAAACAAAGACATGTCTAAGTGACCCCAAACGTTTGAACAGTAGTTTTATAAAGTGTAATATTTGGATGCAAACTCAAAATGTAATAGATTTCAACTCTATATCTGACATGGTACAGGTGTATACAGTGAGGGGAAAAAAGTATTTTATCCCCCCTGCTGATTTTGTGTGTTTTCCCACTGACAAAGAAATTATCAGTCTATAATTTTAATGGTAGGTTTATTTGAACAGTGAGAGACAGAATAACAACAAAAAATCCAGAAAAACGCATTTGAAAAATGTTATAAATGGATTTGCATTTTAATGAGGGAAATAAGTATTTGACCCCCTCTCAATCAGAAAGATTTCTGGCTCCCAGGTGTCTTTTATACAGGTAACGAGCTGAGATTAGGAGCACACTCTTAAAGGGAGTGCTCCTAATCTCAGTTTGTTACCTGTTTAAAAGACACCTGTCCACAGAAGAAATCAATCAATCAGATTCCAAACTCTCCACCATGGCCAAGACCAAAGAGCTCTCCAAAGATGTCAGGGACAAGATTGTAGACCTAGACAAGGCTGGAATGGGCTACAAGACCATCGCCAAGCAGCTTGGTGAGAAGGTGACAACAGTTGGTGCGAATATTCGCAAATGGAAGAAACACAAAAGAACTGTCAATCTCCCTCGGCCTGGGGATCCATGCAAGATCTCACCTCATGGAGTTGCAATGATCATGAGAATGGTGAGGAATCAGCCCAGAACTACACGGGAGGATCTTGTCAATGATCTCAAGGCAGCTGGGACCATAGTCACCAAGAAAACAATTGGTAACACACTAAAGTCAAAGCCACCATTATTAGTCAGTTGTACAACCGAATGCCTTCAACTGAAATGTGTCTTCCACATTTAACCCAACCCCTCTGAATCAGAGAGGTGCAGGGGGCTGCCTTAATCAACATCCACAGCACCCAGTGAACAGTGGGTTACCTGCCATGTTCAGGGGCAGAACAACAGATTTTTACCTTGTCAGCTCAGGGATTCGAACTTGCAACCCTCCGGTTACAAGTCCAACGCTCCAACCACTAGGCTACCTAGGCTACCTACGCCATGAAGGACTGAAATCCTGCAGCGCCCGCAAGGTCCCCCTGCTCAAGAAAGCACATATACATGCCCGTCTGAAGTTTGCCAATGAACATCTGAATGATTCAGAGCACAACTGGGTGAAAGTGTTGTGGTCAGATGAGACCAAAATGGAGCTCTTTGGCATCAACTCAACTCGCCGTGTTTGGAGGAAGAGGAATGCTGCCTATGATCCCAAGAACACCATGCCCACCGTCAAACATGGAGGTGGAAACATTATGCTTTGGGGGTGTTTTTCTGCTAAGGGGACAGGAAAACTTCGCTGCATCAAAGGGACGATGGACGGGGCCATGTACCGTCAAATCTTGGATGAGAATCTCCTTCCCTCAGCCAGGGCATTGAAAATGGATCGTGGCTGGGTATTCCAGCATGACAATGACCCAAAACACACAGCCAAGGCAACAAAGGAGTGGCTCAAGAAGAAGCACATTAAGGTCCTGGAGTGGCCTAGCCAGTCTCCAGACCTTAATCCCATAGAAAATCTGTGGAGGGAGCTGAAGGTTCGAGTTTCCAAACGTCAGCCTCGAAACCTTAATGACTTGGAGAAGATCTGCAAAGAGGAGTGGGACAAAATCCCTCCTGAGATGTGTGCTAACTTGGTGGCCAACTGCAAGAAACATCTGACCTGATTGCCAACAAGGGTTTTGCCACCAAGTACTATGTCATGTTTTGCATAGGGGTCAAATACTTTTTTCCCTCATTAACATGCATTTCCATTTATAACATTTTTCACATGCGTTTTTCTGGATTTCTTTGTTGTTATTCTGTCTTTCACTGTTCAAATAAACCTACCATAAAAATTATAGACTGATCATTTCTTTGTCAGTGGGCAAACGTACAAAATCAGCAGGGGATCAAATACTTTTTTCCCTCACTGTATTTTTGTTTCATAGTAGATTTGTTGAAAACTACCAAGAATCACACTGTGTGACCCTGATTTAGCCCACTGCAGTACAAGGTTAAACACACGTCTCGGTGCGTTCAACATGTCAGTACTTCTCACAAATACAAGTAGTGATGAAGTCAATCTCTCCTCTACATTAATGTTAGCGCTCCGTGTTCATTTTACGGGCCAGCCATGCTCCCTGTTCTGTGCCAATTGTAATTACGACTGGATCATACGACTGGACAGTAGTCCAGGTGCGACGAAACTAGGGCTTGTAGAACCTGCCTTGTTGATAGTGTTGTTAAGAAGGCAGAGCAGCGCTTTAGGAGCCTAGCTTGGCCTTGGCTTTCTCTTTCCTTCTCTCTCTCTCTTTCTTTCATTCTTTCTCTCTCTATCTCTCCTTGCTTCCCCCTCTTTCCCCTTTCTCTCCCCCCTCTCTACTTCTCTCTCCCCCTCTCTCCTTCTCTCTCTCTCTCTCTCTCCCTACTCCCACCTCTCACTCCTCTCTCCCCTCTCTCCCCTTTCTATCCCCCACTCTCTCTTCTTACTCCCCCTCACTCCTCTCTATCCCCTTTCCCATTTCTCTTCCACCCACCCACCCTCTCTCCTCTCTCTCTCCCTACTCCCCTACCCCCTATCTCTTCTTTCTCTCCTTGTTCAATCCCCTTCTCACAAAGGACGTGGGTCCCATTGCCTTACCATTGATTAGGTCGATAAAAGACTGCTTTTAGAGAGTTACCCTAGCCTATTGACATGAGCTGGTCCTATTTCTAGACAGGGCTAAATAAGGCTGGATAAAAGGCGCCATTGGGAGAACGGATGACAATCACAGAGTGGTATTGGGAAGCTTGGTGATAGAGGCATCAGCTGAGTCCCAAATTACAACGTGTTGCCTTTGTAGTGTTCTTCTTTGCTCAAAGGTGCCTGGTGATGTATTGAATTAAACAGGGCTGTAGAAGTGACCTGGTGTTGTATTGAATTATACTGGGCTTTAGAAGTTACCTGGTGATGTATTGAATTAAACAGGGCTGTAGAAGTTACCTGGTGATGTATTGAATTAAACAGGGCTGTAGAAGTGACCTGGTGATGTATTGAATTAAACTGGGCTATAGAAGTTACCTGGTGATGTATTGAATTAAACAGGGCTGTAGAAGTGACCTGGTGATGTATTGAATTAACCTGGGCTATAGAAGTTACCTGGTGATGTATTGAATATAACAGGGCTGTAGAAGTGACCTGGTGATGTATTGCATTGAACTGGGCTATATAAGTTACCTGGTGATGTATTGAATTAAACTGGGCTACAGAAGTCCATCTGCTTTGTAGTGGATCCAAAACAATGCTTTTCCTTTTTTCTTCTGTAGTCTATAATAAACAGTTTCTCAGGCATGTACCGATGTGAGCGCACACACACACAGGCACACACACACATCTTCAACCATAGTACAGCAGCCTCATCTATCCACAGAAGGTGACCGACAGGAGACCCTGCGCCCGTCTGTTTGATTATCTCTTTGACAGTGTGTGTGTGTGTGTGTGTGTGTGTGTGTGTGTGCGTGTGCGTGTGTGTGTGTGTGTGGAAAGTAAATAAAGGAACTCCCTGCTGGGTTGCAGTGGTAAAGGTCAGCAGCTGGTGGTCCCTCTGCACAACCACACACACACACACACACACACACACACACACACACACACACACACACACACACACACACACACACACACACACACACACACACACACACATTCCTATAGGGAATAGGGTGTCATTGGGACGCGGTCAGGGAGAGCACTGGGCTGCGTTTCAAACTCATTAAAGACACACCCTCCTTCACTAACCCTCGCCTTATGCCCTTGGCGGAATCCCCGCGGCCAAGCAAGGGAAGTTTGCAACGTAAGCCCCTCAGCCCTTGTTTTTAATGGAGTTTGTGAGTGTACAATGATGTTCACTTCGGGGCCTGAAACACCCCATAATTCAGCTTGCGATGATCTTACATTCGCTAAGAAAAGTCAGCCAAAACTTAAAACCTCAATGTCAATATGGAGAAGTTAACTTTCAAATGTAAATAAAAACAAAAGTTGTGCTACTAATGCCCAAACGTAAAAAGTAAATATGCGTAAAAAGTAAATATGTTTTTGTTTGTTTGGCTTTTGGAAAATTGTAGAAATAAAACATTTTCCTTCTTCAGAAGTTCCAGCTAGGCAGGCTAACGTTAGCTAATTAATTTGCTAGCTATCATAGAGTCGGTGTATATTAGAAATGATATATTTAATATGAGTGGACATGCAATCATATTTGACTGTAGCGCATATAAAGTACCCACAAGTTATTGGTGGCTGAAAACACAATCGTCGCGGGAGGAACGAGTGACGAATTTCCCGGGCAAGGGTGGTCCATTTAAAAATCATTCCTTCCTCCCTCACCTCTTGCCCTGCAAGTGTATACTCGTCAGACATCATGATACGTCATCAGAAATGTCCACTTAATTTGAGGGCTGAGGGGAGAGGGTGTGTCTGTTAAGTGTTTGGAATACAGCCAGGGTGTTAAATCTGTCTGGTGTCACGCTTTATTTCCTCCTGACAAATCCCTCCACTACAGTCTTCAGTTCCACGTCTCGTCCTCATCTCATCTCTGTTCCTTACAGCGAAGTGACAGGCTAGGGGGGAGGAGGGGTGGAGGGAGAGACAGAGATAGAGAGAGGGAGAGAGACAGGGAGAGGGAAAGAGAAAGAGAGAGAAAGAGGGAGGGAGGGAGACAGAGAGACAGGGAGAGTGAGAGGCAAAGAGAGAGGCAGACAGAGAGAGAGCTGACACCTTTAACAGTAATACAGTAACAGTAATCCTCCAACACCTTTCTTCCTTTCCTGTATCTGATATTAAAGACAATCACACTCTTATTATTACACACACACACACACACACACACACACACACACACACACACACACACACACACACACACACACACACACACACACACACACACACACACACACAGTCTGCCTTTCCCTATTGTTTCTTTAGTCTAACTGAGCCAGTTTCAGACCCACGGTCCTTACCTGTTGTCATATGAATGTATCTGTGTCCATATCTCATTGAAGGGTTCTGGAAATCCCTCTTCAACCTACATTCTCTAGGGGACCGTGTGTGTGTGTGTGTCTGTCTGTGTGAACCCTTCTCTGCCTCAGCCTCTCTGTCAGTCAAACTTTACCTTGGGCTGAAGCAGAGCAGAACATCAGTGTCATTTAACAGTCCCCTGACCAGAGTCAATTCAACAGAAACACAGTGTCATTTAACAGTCCCCTGACCAGAGTCAATTCAAAAGAAACAGTGTCAATTAACAGTCCCCTGAACAGTGACAATTCAACTGAAACACTGTGCCAATTAACAGTCCCCTGAACAGAGACAATTCCACAAAATAATGTGATTGTTTTTCATACCCCGTCCTCTCCTCCCCTCCTCTCCTCTTATACGCCTCCACCTTTCCTCCCTCATTCTCTGGATTTATTGGAGGAGTTTGCTGGTGCCAGCGCTGATCGCATATTGATTGATTATACCATGTGTTCAGTCTAGAGGGGATGGAGGGAGAGATGGAGGGACAGGGCGGTAGGGGCCGAGAGAGGGGTTGAAGATAGAGAGATAGGAAGAGATAAAGAGAGAGAGGGAGAGATGGAGATGCATGGGCAGTATAATGGAGAAGTATGAGAGAGAGAGAGAGAGAGCGAGAGAGAGAGAGAGAGAGAGAGAGAGAGAGAGAGAGAGAGAGAGAGAGAGAGAGAGAGAGAGAGAGAGAGAGAGAGAGAGAGAGAGAGAGAGAGATGAGAGATGGTTGGTTGGTTGGTAGTATACAGTCAGTGCGGGTCAGGCTTCTCTCAGGCTACTTAGGCTGCCTGCTCTTTGATGCTGGCTAGAAGGATTAATACAAGCTTTTAACCAGGATTTAGTATGAAGACCTGTCAGACAGCTCAGCTCAGTTAGCTCCTCTCTTCTCCCCTGCAGGCACGTGAACTGAATGGGACTGGAGCGGTATGGGAGGAAGGCTGGGGAACTATGGGAGGGAGGCTGGGGAACTATGGGAGGGAGGCTGGGGAACTATGGGAGGGAGGCTGGAGAACTATGGGAGGGAGGCTGGGGAACTATGGGAGGGAGACTGGAGAACTATGAGAGGGAGGCTGTGGAACTATGGGAGGGAGACTGGAGAACTATGGGAGGGAGGCTGGGGAACTATGGGAGGGAGGCTGGAGAACTATGGGAGGGAGGCTGGAGAACTATGAGAGGGAGGCTGTGGAACTATGGGAGGGAGGCTGTGGAACTATGGGAGGGAGGCTGGAGAACTATGGGAGGGAGGCTGGAGAACTATGAGAGGGAGGCTGGGGAACTATGGGAGGGAGGCTGGGGCGATATGGGAGGGAGGCTGGGGACTGAAGGCTACACTCTTAGAAAAAAGGCTTCCCGAAAGGGTTATTCGCAGAGGGATAGTGCTTTACCAAGAACCGCTTTGATCTGAATAACTCTTTTTTTCTTTGTAAGGCGAAGGGTTCTACCTAGAACCTTTAACATCATAAGAACTGTTTTTGGATTAAAAGGTAGTCAATTGATTGAGTAGTCTCAGTATTCAATCTTCCCTCTCTCTCTCTCTCTCTCTCTCTCTCTCTGTGTGTATAGTGCCTTTAGAAAGTATTCAGACCCCTCAACTTTTTCCACATTGTGTTATGTTACAACCTTATTCTAAAATGGATTATATGAAAATAATTCCTCAGCAATCTACACACAATACCCCATAAGGACCAAGGTAAAACAGATTTTTTGAAATGGTTGCAAATGTATAAAAAAAAACTACATAAATACCCTGTTTACAAAAGTATTCATACCCTTTGCTATGAGACTCCTCGAAATTGAGCTCAGGTGCTTCCTGGTTCCATTGATAATCCTTGAGATGTTTCTACAACTTGATTGGAGTCCACTTGTGGTAAATTCAATTGATTGGACATGATTTGAAAAGGCACACACCTGTCTATATAAGGTCCCACAGTCGACAGTGCATGTAAGAGCAAAAACCAGGCCATGAGGTCGAAGGAATTGTCCGTAGAGCTCCGAGACAGGATTGTGTCAAAACATTTCTGCAGCATTGAAGGTCCCCAAGAATACAGTGGCCTCCATCATTCTTAAATGGAAGAAGTTTGGAACGACGAGACAGCTTGGCTGGCAACCATAGATTTGTTGGGAGTAGGCCTATATTTTAGTTGAGGGATGAAATAGTAGCCTTTGAAAACATTTATCAAAACAATGTTTTTATTTCATTGGTAACCTGTTGTAGAAAAGCACGGCTGTGCTGATCTGCCGTACTCCACTCCGCCTCGTACCTACTTATGACCGTAGCACGTACCTATGACCATAGCACGTACCTATGACCGTAGCACGTACCTATGACCATAGCAAGTATCTATGACCGTAGCACGTACATTTGACCGTAGAACGTACCTATGACCGTATCACCTATGACGTACCTATGACCGTAGCACGTACCTATGACCGTAGAACGTATCTATGACCGTAGCACGTACCTATGACCATAGCACGTATCTATGACCGTAGCACGTACCTATGACCGTAGCACGTATCTATGACCGTAGCACGTATCTATGACCGTAGCATGTACCTTTGACCGTAGCACGTACCTATGACCGTAGCACGTACCTATGACCGTAGACCGCACCTATGACCGTAGCACGTATCTATGACCGTAGCACGTACCTATGACCGTAGCACGTACCTTTGACCGTAGCACCTACCTATGACCGTAGCACCTACCTATGACCGTAGCACGTATGACCGTAGCATATGACCGTACCACGTACCTATGACCGTAGCACGTACCTATGACCGTACCACGTACCTATGACCGTAGCACGTACCTTTGACCGTAGCACGCACCTATGACCGTGAGCACGACCTATGACCGTAGCACGCTATGACCGTAGCACGTATCTATGACCGTAGCACGACCTGGCGACCATAGCACGATACATTTGACCGTAGCACGACCTTTGACCGTAGCACGTACCTATGACCGTATCACCTATGACGTACCTATGACCGTAGCACGTATGACCGTAGCACGTATCTATGACCGTAGCACGCACCTATGACCATAGCACGATTCTATGACCGTAGCACGACTATGACCGTAGCACGATCTATGACCGTAGCACGATCTATGACCGTAGCATGTACCTTTGACCGTAGCACGTACCTATGACCGTAGCACGCACCTATGACCGTAGACCGCACCTATGACCGTAGCACGATCTATGACCGTAGCACGCACCTATGACCGTAGCACGCACCTTTGACCGTAGCACCTACCTATGACCGTAGCACCTACCTATGACCGTAGCACGCACGGCGACCGTAGCACGCACCTATGACCGCACTCACGCACCTATGACCGTAGCACGACCTATGACCGTACCACGCACCTATGACCGTAGCACGACCTTTGACCGTAGCACGCACCTATGACCGTAGCACGTACCTATGACCGTAGCACGTACCTATGACCGTAGCACGTATCTATGACCGTAGCACGTACCTATGACCATAGCACGTACATTTGACCGTAGCACGTACCTTTGACCGTAGCACGTACCTATGACCGTAGCACGTACCTATGACCGTAGCACATATCTATGACCGTAGCACGTACCTATGACCATAGCACGTACCTTTGACCTTAGCACGTACCTGTGACCGTGCTAAAACAGTTGTTTTGCACGCCCTCTCATGTCCAATTGCCTTATTCAGATTGTATCTGTTTTTATATCCCTCATATTCAGTGTTGTGAAATTCAGTTCAATTGAATATATGTATTATGTTAGGATAAAGCCATTTTTCATTTCCAGTGATCAAGTTCCTGAACATCAAATCAATGTGTTTTATACCAAATTGGTTGCTAAGAATCCGCTGTCTGTCTGTCTGTCTGTCTGTGTGATCTGCATCTCCCAGTGTTATAATGCTAACGTTATTATACTGGAGTTGTGAACACAGCCTTGACTAATACTTCACCTGAGCCTTTTTTTATTAAACACACGCTATTGTGGACAGAGTTCCGTTTTGTAAATTAATTTTATACAGAACATAAACTGAGGATATGACCATGTGCATTAAACTTCACTGCTCTGTTCTCCTCCTCTCTCTCTCTCTCTTCTCCATATCTCTTTCTATCCCCTTCTCAAACAGACATAGCAATGACAATGTCATTTAGGTTTTAATTATTGGGGAGAATATGCCAAGCCTTTTACACCCCTTCTCCCCTCCCTCCCTCCCTCCCTCCCTCCCTCCCTCCCTCCCTCCCTCCCTCCCTCCCTCCCTCCCTCCTCCCTCCCTCCCTCCCTCCCTCCCTCCCTCCCTCCCTCCCTCCCTCCCTCCCTCCCTCCCTCCCTCCCTCCAGCTCTCTTCCAATCCCTTCTTTCCTTCCTCCTTCCTTCTTTCCAAGCCTCCCTCCCTCCATCGATCTCTCTTCCCCTCCCTCCTTCGTTCCTTCCCTCCCTGCTTCCCTCCCTCCTCCCCTCGTTCTCCCTCCCTCCACCTCTCTTTCCATTCCTCCAGCTCTCTTCCACTCCTTCCTCCCTCTCCAACCTCCCTCCCTCCCCGTTATTAACCTCATAGATAGTGTGTAGTTTGACCTGTCCTTGCTGTTGTTATTAACCTCATAGATAGTGTGTAGTTTGACCTGTCCTTGCTGTTGTTATTAACCTCATAGATAGTGTGTAGTTTGACCTGTCCTTGCTGTTGTTATTAACCTCATAGATAGTGTGTAGTTTGACCTGTCCTTGCTGTTGTTATTAACCTCATAGATAGTGTGTAGTTTGACCTGTCCTTGCTGTTGTTATTAACCTCATAGATAGTGTGTAGTTTGACCTGTCCTTGCTGTTGTTATTAACCTCATAGATAATGTGTAGTTTGACCTGTCCTTGCTGTTGTTATTAACCTCATAGATAGTGTGTAGTTTGACCTGTCCTTGCTGTTGTTATTAACCTCATAGATAGTGTGTAGTTTGACCTGTCCTTGCTGTTGTTATTAACCTCATAGATAGTGTGTAGTTTGACCTGTCCTTGCTGTTGTTATTAACCTCATAGATAGTGTGTAGTTTGACCTGTCCTTGCTGTTGTTATTAACCTCATAGATAGTGTGTAGTTTGACCTGTCCTTGCTGTTGTTAATAAACTCATGTGCATTCACTCCTCACTCCATCCCCTGAAGGTTGAATAAGATGTGATTCAGGTCTTACATCTCTATTGATTCATATTATCCTCTTCATTCATTTATAGAAGACGTATCAATACTGCAATTCAACGCCACAAGCTGTGAAACTACATAGAGCTCTGTCTCAATTACCTTCAAAACCTCTCCTCTACTCTCCTCTCCGCTCCTCTGCCTTCCCTCCACTGCCTCCCCCCCTCTCCTCTGAATTGATTGTTACATCATTGAAACCCACCTTAGGTGTCATGAGCTTGACCTTGGATGGATAACCTATGTTTCCTCTGGGCTGGTTTAGTAAAGACATGGATGGGAGGAGAGGAGGGGAGAGGAGAGGAGATGAAGCAAAGAGGAGGGACCACCTCATGGCTGCTTTCTGTTCCCTCATGGCTGGTTTGGTAGAGATGTGGAGGGGCTGGGAGGAGTGATTCTGTTCCCCCATGGCTGGTTTGGGAGATATGTGGAGGGGCTGGGAGGAGTGATTCTGTTCCCCCATGGCTGGTTTGGGAGATATGTGGAGGGGCTGGGAGGAGTGATTCTGTTCCCCCATGGCTGGTTTGGGAGATATGTGGAGGGGCTGGGAGGAGTGATTCTGTTCCCTCATGGCTGGTTTGGGAGAGACGTGGAGGGGCTGGGAGGAGTGTTTCTGTTCCCTCATGGCTGGTTTGGGAGAGCTGTGGAGGGGCTGGGAGGAGTGATTCTGTTCCCTCATGGCTGGTTTGGGAGAGCTGTGGAGGGGCTGGGAGGAGTGATTCTGTTCCCTCATGGCTGGTTTGGGAGAGCTGTGGAGGGGCTGGGAGGAGTGATTCTGTTCCCTCATGGCTGGTTTGGGAGAGACGTGGAGGGGCTGGGAGGAGTGTTTCTGTTCCCCCTTGGCTGGTTTGGGAGAGACGTGGAGGGGCTGGGAGGAGTGATTCTGAAGCAACACTCTGGGAGCTGTAGCTACAGTAAAGCTCTAAGAGTTGGACACGATGCCTATAAAGGAAGCAGCCAGCCTGCCGGCAGCAGGACCACAAACGGTGGATGTTTCAATTATGTCTGGAGCTGTGAGCAGGGCTTTAAGAGCACTGAGGAATGAGGAGAGGCCCACACATCACTGCACACACACACACACACACACACACCCTGCACAAAAACACTTCTGTTGTTTTCTGAAAAACACAAAAGGCTATTTCCAGACAGCCAATCCTGCGGCGGAGCAGAGCTGAACGGGAAACGGTGTGTGTGTGTGTGTGTGTGTCCCCCTCTGTACTGGGCTAAAAGCCTTCATGACTCTCCTCCACTCTACCTTTTTACAGAGTGCAGGCAGGACCCTGGTAAATAACATTACTCCTCTATCCCTCCATCCCTCCATACCTCCATTCCTCCTTTCTCTCCTCAATCCTCTCTCCTCTCTCCTCTCTCCTCTCTCTCTCCTCTTTCCTCTCTCTCCTCTCTACCTTTTACAGAGTGGAGGCTGGTTTGGAGACAACATAGCCTAATATAGACAGTCTGTTCTACAAAATATATTCTCAAATATTTAATTTTCTCTATTACACTGTGTGCACTGAATGACATGCATGATTGTTGATGACACTCCGATGTTCAGATGAAGGGATTTAAATAGTCTGTAATGCGCACCACCTGCAGCGCTCCACTCAGACAGCGCTGTCTAGCCTACTGCGGCTGCTGGCAAAGTCATTTAAAGCCTCTACTTTATCACTCCGAATTTTTAAAACAAAATCAGAACTCTCCATAGTAGAATAGTTTGCCTAGTCGGCTTGTTGTTGTGGGATAAATATTACTGTGGAGGCGCATTACTGTTCAGGCGCATTACTGTGGAGGCGCATTACTGTGGAGGCGCATTCAAGTTGCGAGAGCTATAGGAGGAAAATATTTTCTCACAAGCAGTCAATGCACAGCTATTGTTAATGCAATGGCGGGACCAACACTTTGGCCTTTGTTAAGAAAAGAGGGGGATCCAAGCTTTCCGTTGGCGGGACCAACACTGGCCTTTGTTAAGAAAAGAGGGGGATCCAAGCTTTACGTTGGCGGGACCAACACTTTGATCTTTGTTAAGAAAAGAGGGGGATCCAAGCTTTCCGTTGGCGGGACCAACACTTTGGCCTTTGTTAAGAAAAGAGGGGGATCCAAGCTTTCCAATGGTGGGACCAACACTTTGGCCTTTGTTAAGAAAAGAGGGGGATCCAAGCTTTCCAATGGCGGGACCAACACTTTGGCCTTTGTTAACTTCTTGGGGATTGGTGGTACGCTAGCGCCCCAATCCCGACACTACCAGGTGAAATGCAAGGCGCCAAATTCAAAATCCAAAAGTTGAATTATTAAACATCCACCCATATACAAGTGTTTCATACTCATCAAAAGCTCTGTTTCTTGGCAATATCACAGCGTTGTCAGATTTCAAAAAGGCTTTACGTCGAAAGCAGCATATTTGATTGTTTGAGGGTAGCACCTTCACTATTTTCTCATGACCATGATTTCAATAGCCTTCACTGTTCACACATAACACATTTCACAGCGAAAACAAATCAGTTACCTGTTGAAGAACTTCTGCCGATGGCTTCCAAAGTGTCCAACAAAGACAATCCATGGTTCTTTTGTTAGAAAAAGTCATGTATTATATCCTTAAATCTCCATTTGGTTCACGTGTTATAATGAGAAACTACAGCCTCCACTCCTCCATTCAAACGTGACGAGAACTCGTTCAACTTATACCTATAAACTTGTCCAAGAACAATCAAAAATTATTTTAAATGTATCCTTAGGAACACTTTTACGTATATTTATAAATCAACCGGAATATAAACTGAGCGATAAAGACGGTTTAAAACACAAAGCGCGCCTTGTCGGAAGCGCGCTCCCTTCTGTTGACGTTTAGGGGGACACTTCCTGTTTTCCTCTTCTTCTCTGCTCTAATGCACGCAAACAAATTCTGAACACTGTCTCAAGACTGTTGACATCCAGAGGAAGCGATAGGTACTGCATTCATATGCCCTTATATGGGCATTTTCATGAGGGAGGGGTTCCAAATGAGCAATGTGTCAAAACCACGAAACCACCTCGGGGTTTCGCCTGCCATATGCGTTCTGTTTTACTCACAGACAAATGGTTAACACTTTTAGAAAATTCTGAGTGTTTCCTATACAATGGTACTAAATATGTGCATATCCTATTTTCTGGGCCTGAATGGGAGGCCTTTTACTTTGGGCACGCCAGGGTCTCCAAAACGGTCACCTCGTGCGCTACTCCCTAAGAAGTTAAGAAAAGAGGGGGATCCAAGCTTTCCATTGGTGGGACCAACACTTTGGCCTTTGTTAAGAAAAGAGGGGGATCCAAGCTTTCCAATGCTACCACATTTATTTCTCTACTCCTTCAATTGCGGCGTGTGGCATTGTTTTACAAAATGCTGTTTTACAACCGGAGTTTCAAGCATGGTTCGTAAAAGTGCAATTACATACTTGTTTTGAGTGAAAAGTAATGAATAATTATGTAAATTATGTAAATATGATAATAGACCATCCATACAGGTTATATGGTCCAATATTTAACATTTGTTTTACCAATATCCTTTTAGGCTAATTTCTGGAGTTGGAAATGATATTTTAGCGGACATCTGCATCATTGTATTTTCATAAATTTTGGAGTAGAAGGTCCTTTTAAAAAGTCACCAGAACTGACCTTCCCAGTCCTTCTACATGAACATTCTCCCGGGGAGGAACCCGGACCCCCTAAACAAGGGGACTGGAATTGGTCTAACATGCCGTGTGATATATTTACCAAATGATCCTCTCTGCCTACAAGCATGGTGGTCATGACTATATTACCTGAAATGGGAGATTAACTTGTCCCCAGACAACTGACCTGAGATCAACTTAAGTTTCAGTCATGGATGCTTTTTTTATGCGTTAACCCCCTGCTCCACTCCTCTCCTCCGCTCCTTCACTCCCTCCCTCATCTCCTCCATCTTTCTGCTCTTATGGAGGAATCAAATCTCTTCACTCTTGAGTTCAGGCATGTGAAAGCAGTGAAATGTGGAGGGGTGGAGGGATAGAAGGATGTGTGCTGTTCTTTTCTGTTGTTAAGGGCACGGTGAGAGGGTTAAACTGGTGTTTGTTATCTGTGAGCACTGTTCAGTGGTTGAGATGGTTAGACTGGTGTTTGTTAACTGTGAGCACAGTTCAGTGGGTGAGAGGGTTAAACTGGTGTTTGTTATCTGTGAGCACTGTTCAGTGGTTGAGATGGTTAGACTGGTGTTTGTTAACTGTGAGCACAGTTCAGTGGGTGAGATGGTTAGACTGGTGTTTGTCATCTGTGAGCACAGTTCAGTGGGTGAAAGGTTAAACTGGTGTTTATTAACTGTGAGCACAGTTCAGTGGGTGACAGGGTTAGACTGGTGTTTGTTAACTGTGAGCCCAGTTCAGGGGGTGAGAGGGTTAGACTGGTGTTTGTTAACTGTGAGCACATTTCAGTGGGTGAAAGGTTAAATTGGTGTTTGTTAACTACTTAGGGAGCCGCTCCCTAAGAAGTTAATTGTGAGCACAGTTCAGTGGGTGAGATGGTTAGACTGGTGTTTGTCATCTGTGAGCACAGTTCAGTGGGTGAGAAGGTTAAACTGGTGTTTGTTATCTGTGAGCACAGTTCAGTGGGTGAAAGGTTAGACTGGTGTTTGTTATCTGTGAGCACAGTTCTGTGGGTGACAGGGTTAGACTGGTGTTTGTTAACTGTGAGCACAGTTCAGTGGGTTAAACTGGTGTTTGTTATCTGTGAGCACAGTTCAGTGGGAGTTTAGAGTTTGGAGTGGAGAGAGTTCTGTTGCAAGCAACAACACCATTCAGTAGAGTTGGACAATGTACTGTAACCATACCAATGTGTTGAGTAGAGAGAAGGCGGGTGTTGAACTAGTGAGCGTAGAGAATGTGAGAGGGTTGGTACAATGTGATGAATAGGTAGTATAGTAGTGAATTGGCCATCAGACCCTCCACAGCCCCCCTAGAGCAACATGGATTGACTTTACCAGGTGTTTTAGCCACAAGCCAAAGATGGTTAGGATTGTTGGGATGTTTAGGACAGCGCTGTAATTGATGGAAAGAGTGTCGATGGGACCAGGGTGCTATAGATGAGAGGAGAGGGGGCACTGGAGAGAACACATTCACTGAGGTGAAAGCTTGTTCACACACACTTGTCTGTAGGAGAGGAGAGGAGAGGAGTTAACACGGTTACCCTCTGGTAATTATCCCCTCCAATCTGAGAGCACCACGGTGTGTGCATGTGTATGTGTGTGTGTGACAATGAAGGTAAACTTTAATCTACCTGGGACTCTACTATCATCATCCTCTATCATCTACCTGGCATTAAGGGACTCTAATATCATCCTCCTCTATCATCTACCTGGCATTAAGGGACTCTACTATCATCATCCTCTATCATATACCTGGCATTAAGGGACTCTAATATCATCCTCCTCTATCATCTACCTGGCATTAAGGGACTCTACTATCATCATCCTCTATCATATACCTGGCATTAAGGGACTCTAATATCATCCTCCTCTATCATATACCTGGCATTAAGGGACTCTAATATCATCATCCTCTATCATCTACCTGGCATTAAGGGACTCTACTATCATCATCCTCTATCATCTACCTGGCATTAAGGGACTCTACTATCAACATCCTCTATCATCTACCTGGCATTAAGGGACTCTACTATCATCATCCTCTATCATCTACCTGGCATTAAGGGACTCTACTATCAACATCCTCTATCATCTAGCTGGCATTAAGGGACTCTACTATCATCATCCTCTATCATCTACCTGGCACTAAGGGGCTCTACTATCATCATCCTCTATCATCTACTTGGCATTACGGGACTCTACTATCATCATCCTCTATCATCTAGCTGGCATTAAGGGACTCTACTATCATCATCCTCTATAATCTACCTGGCATTAAGGGACTCTACTATCAACATCCTCTATCATCTACCTGGCACTAAGGGGCTCTACTATCATCATCCTCTATCATCTACTTGGCATTACGGGACTCTACTATCAACATCCTCTATCATCTAGCTGGCATTAAGGGACTCTACTATCATCATCCTCTATAATCTACCTGGCATTAAGGGACTCTACTATCATCATCCTCTATCATCTACCTGGCACTAAGGGGCTCTACTATCATCATCCTCTATCATCTACCTGGCATTAAGGGGCTCTACTATCATCATCCTCTACAATCTACTTGGCATTAAGGGACTCTACTATCATCATCCTCTACAATCTACTTGACATTAAGGGACTCTACTATCATCATCCTCTACAATCTACTTGACATTAAGGGACTCTACTATCATCATCCTCTATAATCTACCTGGCACTAAGGGACTCTACTATCATCATCCTCTATAATCTACCTGGCACTAAGGGACTCTACTATTATCATGCTCTATCATTTACCTAATATACTGTAGAGGAGAACACTCTATGATGACATGAACTAGACAGGGTTAGGATAACTAGGGTTAGGATAACTAGGGTAAGGATAACTAGGGTTAGGGTACGCACAACACACACACACACTCACTCCTAACCCACCCACCCTCCCACCAAGAAGCTTTTCCAATCCTCTAACAGAGATGAAAGATTTTAATTTAACTCTGTTGAAGAAGAAATCTGTAATAAATAAACCAGATTATTTATTCATATCTATGTGGAGATGTAATCCACAGCATTATATGTGTATTAAAGCACATTAGTTACTATGGCGTGGCAGTGTTGAAATGTTTCTAATCAAATACTCGCACACACACATACAAAACACACACACACACAAACTCACATGCACTCACACACACTCACGCGCACACACACACATACAAACACACACAGGCACTCATGCGCACACACACACACTCACACACATATACATATACATCTACACACACAGTCTCTCTCTCTCTCTAAGGATGCCCTGTATATATCTCTCTCTCTAAGGATGCCCTGTATATATCTCTCTCTCTAAGGATGCCCTGTATATCTCTCTCTCTAAGGATGCCCTGTATATATCTCTCTCTCTCTAAGGATGCCCTGTATATATCTCTCTCTCTAAGGATGCCCTGTATATATCTCTCTCTCTAAGGATGCCCTGTATATATCTCTCTCTCTAAGAATGCCCTGTATATATCTCTCTCTCTAAGGATGCCCTGTATATATCTCTCTCTAAGGATGCCCTGTATATATCTCTCTCTCTAAGGATGCCCTGTATATCTCTCTCTCTAAGGATGCCCTGTATATATCTCTCTCTCTAAGGATGCCCTGTATATATCTCTCTCTCTAAGGATGCCCTGTATATATCTCTCTCTCTAAGAATGCCCTGTATATATCTCTCTCTCTAAGGATGCCCTGTATATATCTCTCTCTAAGGATGCCCTGTATATATCTCTCTCTCTAAGGATGCCCTGTATATCTCTCTCTCTAAGGATGCCCTGTATATATCTCTCTCTCTAAGGATGCCCTGTATATATCTCTCTCTCTAAGGATGCCCTGTATATCTCTCTCTCTAAGGATGCCCTGTATATATCTCTCTCTCTAAGGATGCCCTGTATATATATCTCTCTCTAAGAATGCCCTGTATATATCTCTCTCTCTAAGGATGCCCTGTATATCTCTCTCTCTAAGGATGCCCTGTATATCTCTCTCTCTAAGGATGCCCTGTATATATATCTCTCTCTCTAAGGATGCCCTGTATATCTCTCTCTCTAAGGATGCCCTGTATATATCTCTCTCGTCAGTGTTCGTCTAACAGCGCTGATGTAAATATGTTCATTTGTGAAATAAACACGTTTCTCACCAATTTAACACTGATTCATAATGCAGATGGAGATTATCATGGGATTGTCATGTAGGAAATAAATAATAACAGCTATTTGATGTGGATTTACTGAAGATTTACTGTAGGCCCCATAGAGAATAGGGTGCACTACTTTTGACCAGGCCCCATAGGAAATAGGGTGTACAGTTAACAGACATGTACTGATATCCATCCCCTAAAGTGGTACATTTAACAGACATGTACTGATAACAATCCCCTAAAGTGGTACATTTAACAGACATGTCCTGATAACAATCCCCTAAAGTGGTACATTTAACAGACATTTGCGATGCAGATCACAGACAATAACTCTCACTGCGTGGAGTGGAGTGCGAAATTAAGCCGTCATATCACATGCCATAATGTGTGTGTGAGTGCCTGTGTGTGCCTGTGTGCCTGTGTGTGTGTGTGTGTGTGTGTGTGTGTGTGTGTGTGTGTGTGTGTGTGTGTGTGTGTGTGTGTGTGTGTGTGTGTGTGCCTGTGTGCCTGTGTGTGTGTGTGTGTGTGTGTGTGTGTGTGTCTCTTCGTGTAGATGGAGGGTTCCTTCATATCCCTCGCCCAGCCCAGCGCTCTGCAACGGATGTGCCAAGGTCATTAGAACATGATTGTTAGTGATTATTATGACACACACACACACAGACACAAAGTTAACACACACAGATTGTTAGTGAGTATTAGGACACACACACACACAAAGTAAACACACACTGATTGTTAGTGAGTATTAGGACACACACACACACACAAAGTAAACACACACTGATTGTTAGTGAGTATTATGACACACACACACACACAAAGTAAACACACACTGATTGTTAGTGAGTATTAGGACACACACACACACAAAGTAAACACACACTGATTGTTAGTGAGTATTAGGACACACACACACACACAAAGTAAACACACACTGATTGTTAGTTAGTATTATGATACACACTCACACACACACATTGATTGTTAGGGATTTTTGTAAAAAAAATATATTTAACCTTTATTTAACCAGGAAGGGCTCATTGAGATTTGAAATCTCTTTTTCAAGATAAGCAGCACCAAGTCATTACAAAATTACAGACAAACAACATACAAAAAACATAGAATTCACAAGAGTATAACAAAATCATATAACAGCAATTTAAAAACATTGACAGGTCAGGGACCTTCATCAGTGATTTAAAAATACCAATCGGGACAAGTTCTTCCAGTTTAAAAATATTTTGTAAGGCGTTCCAAGATGATGGCGTAGAGTACATAAAAGCCCTTTAACCAAATTCAGTTAGAAAATTTGGAACAGTTAGCAAGATAAAATCCTCCTAACGAACCAGGAGAGTACCCACCACATTTCTGAACAATAAAAATTCCCAAATAAAAAGGTAGTAAACCCAAAATGGCTTTGTAAATAAACCAGTGACATAGCCTACGCGTGACTAGAGAAGGCCAGCCAACCCTGGTATACAAAGTGCAGTGGTGCGTAAGGGTTTTGCAGTATAAAATAAATCTCAAAGCGCCATGGTAAATGGTGTCAATTGATCTCAAACACTGAGCGGAAGCATTCATATATAAAATATCCCCATAGTCTAGTAAAGGCATAAATGTAGCTGAGTATTATGATACACACACACACACACACACACTACAGAGGCGTCACTACAGACCTCCTGGTTCGAATCCAGGCTGTATCACATCCGGCCGTGATTGGGAGTCCCATAGGGCGGTGCACAATTGGTCCAGCATTGTCCAGGTTTGGTCGGTGTAGGCCCTCATTGTCAATAAGAATTGTTTCTTTACTGACTTGCCTAGTTAAATAAAGGTTATAAAAAATATATTTATATAATTAATCTAGATAGTCTATAAACTGGGTCTAGATAGCCTACCACTAGCAGTGCACTGTAGGTCCTGAGCGGCAGAGAGAGGAGAATATAGTTGACAAAATGACTGGTATAATTTAGTACATTCTCAGGACTACACAAGGTGTCAAGAGCAGTGCAGCGAGCGGTGAGAACCTTTCCATAACAGCCTCGCTGACTAAACCTGTTCAGTGAATACATTAAGAATGAAATAGTCTTCAGCTCAATTCATGTCATTTCTCACGGTAACCTGCAAGAGACACCTGACATTGTGTGAGAAGAAGAAGAAGGAGAATGTAAAAGTGCTGTGCCGGTATAATTCCTTTCCTCTTTTTTTCTTTGACGTAAAAAAGCTCTTGCATATTTATAAGATCGTGTCAGAAAATAGAGCTAGCTAACCTTGATTAAGCTTTCACATATTCACCCCTCCTTTGCACCTCATTTTTGCTGTGCTTTCCATTCCAGTTGTCTTGCATATGAATTGGGTTTGTGTGAGAAGAGAGGTGGTTGCAGGGTTGAATCTGGGATGGGACAACCAGACGGCGTGTTTTCCCCCTGTAGCAAGGTTTTCATCTCTCTTTACAACCCACCCAGATGGAAGACAGAAACGCACCATCTTTATCCTGAGACCCAGCAATTCATTTGTGTACTCTCTAATGGAGATTTGTTTTTGGTCCGTATCTCTAAGGCCATACATGCCACTGTGTTAGGTCCTGTTGTACATTTGAGAGGACATTCTGGGCATTTTCAATTATGACACATACAGTGGCAAGAAAAAGTATGTGAACCCAACTTTGGAAATACCTGGATTTCTGCATAAATTGGTCATACAATTTTGTCTGATCTTCATGTAGTTCACAAAAATAGACAAACAGTCTGCTTAAACTAATAAGACAAAAACAATTATACATGTTCATGACTTTACTGAACACACGGTGTAAACATTCACAGTGCAGGGTGGGAAAAGTATGTGAACCCTTGGATTTAATAACTGGTTGACCCTTCTTTGGCAGCAATAACCTCAACCAAACGGTTTCTGTAGTTGCGGATCAGACCTGCACAATGGTCAGGAGGAATTTTGGACCATTCCTCTTTACATTCCTCTTTTCCTCTTTGTTTCAGTTCAGCAATATTCTTGGGATGTCTGGTGTGAACTGCTCTGTTGAGGTCATGCCACAGCATCTCAATCGAGTTGAGGTCAGGACTCTGACTGGGCCACTCCAGAAGGCATATCTGTTGTTGATTTACTTCTGTGTTTTGGGTCGTTGTCCTGTTGCATCACCCAACTTCTGTTGAGCTTCAATTGGAGGACAGATAGCCTAACATTCTCCTGCAAAATGTCTGAATAAACTTGGGAAATCATTTTCCCGTCGATTATAGCAAGCTGACCATGCCCTGAGGCAGCAAAGCAGCCCCAAACCACGATGCTCCCTCCACCATACTTTACAGTTGGGATGAAGTTTTGATGTTGGTGTGATGTGCCTTTTTTTCTCTACACATAGTGTTGTGAGTTCCTTCCAAACAACTCAACTGTAGTTTCATCTGTCCACATAATATTTTGCCAGTAGCACTGTGGAACATCCAGCTGCACTTTTGCAAACTTCAGATGTGCAGCAATGTTTTTTTTGGACAGCAGTGGCTTCTTCCGTGGTGTCCTCCCAGTAACACCATTCTTGTTTAGTGTTTTACATATCGTAGACTCATCAACAGAGATGTTAGCATGTTCAAGAGATTTCTGTAAGTCTTTAGTTGACACTCTAGGATTCTTCTTAACCTCATTGAGCCTTCTGCGCTGTGCTCTTGCAGTCATCTTTGCAGGACGGCCTAGTGTCAGACTAAGTGTGACTGATGAAAGGAGTCAGGCGCAGGAGAGCAGAAATGCGTGTAGAAGGTATTTTAATAAAGACGCACCAGTACCAAAAATACAATCTATCAGGTTCGGGAAAAATACCTGTCACAAAAACACTACGGGCGTGAATATAACAAAATCCGATAACAAAACCAACCGTCAGAAATGCCAGAACATAAACAATCACGCACACAAACATGGGGGAAACAGAGGGTTAAATAATGAACAAGTAATTGGGGAATTGAAACCAGGTGTGAAAAAAACAAAGACAAAACAAATGGATATTGAAAAATGGATCGGCAATGGCTAAGAGACCGGTGACGTCGACCGCCGAACACCGCACGAACAAGGAGAGGGACCGACTTCGGCAGAAGTCGTGACACCTAGGGAGAGTAGCAACAGTACTGAACTTTCTCCATTTATAGACAATTTGTCTTGCTGTGGACTGATGAACATCAAGGCTTTTAGAGATTCTTTTGTAACCCTTTCCAGCTTTATGCAAGTCAACAATTCTTAATCTTAGGTCTTCTGAGATCTCTTTTGTTCAAGGCATGGTTCACATCAGGCAATGCTTCTTGTGAATAGCAAACTCAAACTTCGTGAGTGTTTTTTATAGGGCAAGGCGGCTCTAACCAACATCTCTAATCTCGTCTCATTGATTGGACTCCAGGTTAGCTGACTCCTGACTCCAATTAGCTTTTGGAGAAGTCATTAACCCAGGGGTTCATATACTTTTTCCAACCTACACTGTAATTGTTTAAATTATATATTCAATATAGACAAGAAAAATACAATCATTGTGTGTTATTAGTTTAAGCACACTGTGTTTGTCTATTGTTGTGACTGAGATGAAGATCAGATCAAATTTGATGACCAATTTATGCAGAAATGCAGGTAATTCCAAAGGGTTCACATACTTTGTCTTGCCACTGTTGGTGGGGATGGCACCTTTTTGATTCTTCAAAATGGTTAACATCACAATTACAATCACAATTAGCACATTTATAGTAGGTGTGTATAATTGCATAATTGTAATTTTGTGAGTTTGATATTCAAATAGTTTCTAATAGGTAAATATCTCAGGAATAGTTGGGTGACTTAGAGTAGTGGGATCATAGTGGGATCTTTTTTTTTCACATGAAGAGCTAAATAAGAGCTTTTACTTAGTCTGCTTAACAATTGAGTTTGGCTAGTCAGTTACTGGTCTCTGTACCAAGCACAGTCATGAACTCACTGAATCTCTGATGAACATAACAATTAGTGACTCAAAAATAACTTTCTCTTTGTTTGAGAGCTACATGTCTCAACATATAACACAGCTCAACACAACATATCACAATACAATAGTGTATAAGAGGTCATACAAGAAGATTTGTAGTGATTGATGTTGATGATGTAAAGAATATTTGCTGGTCTGTGGTGTGTAATGAGGAGCAACCAGACGCTGCACTTGACGCATTTATGAAACTACTTATTCCAGTTACTAATAAGCATGCACCCATTAAGAAAATGACTGTTAAAACTGTTAAATCTCCTTAGATTGATGAGGAATTTAAAAATTGCATGGTTGAGAGGGATGAGGCAAAAGGAATGGCAATTAAGTCTGGCAGCCCAACTGATTAGCAAACTAAATTAAAAGAAACTACACTATGAAACAAATATAAATTAAATAAAGAATGATAGTAAAAAGCTTTGGAGCACCTTAAATGAAATTTTGGGGAAAAAAGCCAACTTCATTCATTGAATCAGATGGCTCATTCATCACAAAGCCCACTGATATTGCAAACTACTTGAATTACTTTTTCATTGGCAAGATACGCAAACTTATGGATGACATGCCAGCAACAAACGCTGACACTACACATCCAAGTATATCAGGCCAAATTATGAAAGACAAGAATTGTACTTTTGAATTCCGTAAAGTCAGTGTGGAAGAGGTGAAAAAAATATTGTTGTCTATCAACAATGATAAGCCACCGGGTCTGACAATCTGGATGGAAAATTACTGAGGATAATAGCAGACGATATTGCCACTCCTATTTGCCACTTCTTCAATTTAAGGATACTAGAGAGCGTGTGCCAGGCATGGAGGAAAACTAAAGTCATTCCACTACCCAAGAATAGTAAAGCCCCCTTTACTTGCTCAAATAGCTGACCAATCAGCCTGTCACCAACCCTTAGGAAACTTCTGGAAAAATTTGTGTTTGACCAGATACAATGCTATTTCACAGTAAACAAATTGACAACAGAATTTCAGCATGCTTATAGGGAAGGACACTCAACTCGCACAGCACTTACACAAATGAGAGAAATTGATGATAAAATTATTGTGGGGGCTGTCTTGTTAGACTTCAGTGCAGCTTTTGACTTTATTGATCATAGTCTGCTGCTGGAAAAACATGTGTGTTATGGCTTTACACCCCCTGCTATAGTGTGGATAAAGAGTTACTTGTCTAACAGAACACAGAGGGTGTTCTTTAATGGAAGCCTGTCAAACATAATCCAGTTAGAATCAGGAATTACCCAGGGAGCTGTTTAGGCCCCTTGCTTTTTTCTATTTTTTTACTAATGACATGCCACTAACTTTGATTAAAGCCAGTGTGTCTATGTATGTGGATGACTCAACACTATACACGTCAGCTACTACAGCAACTGAAATGACTGCAACACTCAACAAAGAGCTGCAGTTAGTTTCAGAATGGGTGGCAAGGAATAATTTAGCCTTAACCTCAACAAAATCTTGTAATAAATGATGTGGAATTTGAGCAAGTTGAGATAACTAAACTGCTTGGAGTAACCCTGGATTGTAAGCTGTCATGGTCAAAACATATTGATGCCGTAGTAGCTAAGATGGGGAGAAGTCTGTCTATAATAAGCGATCCTCTGCCTTCTTAACAACACTATCAACAAGGCAGGTCCTACAGGCCCTAGTTTTATCACACTTTGACTACTGTTCAGTCGTGTGGTCAGGTGCCACAAAAAAGGACTTATGAAAATTTCAATTGGCTCAGAACAGGGCAGCACGGCTGGCCCTTGGATGTCCACAGAGAGCTAATATTAATAATATGCATGTCAATCTCTCCTGGCTGAAAGTGGAGGAGAGATTGACTTCATCACTACTTTTATTTATGAGAGGTATTGACATGTTGAATGCACCGAGCTGTGTGCCAGTAGTTTAGACAGACAGCTCGGTGCATTCAACATGTCAATACCACGGACACCCATGCATACCCCACAAGACATGCCAGAAGATGTCTCTTCACAGTCCCCAAGTCCAGAACCGACTATGGGAGGCACACAGTACTACATAGAGCAATGACTACATGGAACTCTATTCCACATCAAGTAACTGACGCAAGCAGTGAAATTCGTTTTAAAAAACAGATACAAAAACACCTTATGTAACAGTGAAGCAACAAAAACGTTGGCAGAGACACATGCATACACACACACACAGACGATAACATACGCACTATACATACACATGGATTTAGTACTGTACATATGTGGTAGTGGTGGAGTAGAGGCCTGAGGGCACACAGAGTGTTATGAAATCTGTGAACGTATTGTAATGTATTTAAAATACCCAAGGAAGTGTAGCTGCTGCTTTGGCAGCAGCTAATGGGGATACATAATAAATACAAATACGAACCCCTCTATACTACATGTCTCAACACCTCTATTCTACATGTCTCAACACCTCTATACTACATGTCTCAACACCTCTATACTACATGTCTCAACACCTCTATACTACACGTCTCAACACCTCTATACTACATGTCTCAACACCTCTATACTACATGTCTCAACACCTCTATACTACATGTCTCAACACCTCTATACTACATGTCTCAACACCTCTATACTACACGTCTCAACACCTCTATACTACATGTCTCAACACCTCTATACTACATGTCTCAACACCTCTATACTACATGTCTCAACACCTCTATACTACATGTCTCAACACCTCTATACTACACGTCTCAACACCTCTATTCTACACGTCTCAACACCTCTATACTACATGTCTCAACACCTCTATACTACATGTCTCAACACCTCTATACTACACGTCTCAACACCTCTATACTACATGTCTCAACACCTCTATACTACACGTCTCAACACCTCTATACTCCATGTCTCAACACCTCTATACTACATGTCTCAACACCTCTATACTACATGTCTCAACACCTATATTCTACATGTCTCAACACCTCTATACTACATGTCTCAACACCTCTATACTACACGTCTCAACACCTCTATTCTACACGTCTCAACACCTCTATACTACATGTCTCAACACCTCTATACTACATGTCTCAACACCTCTATACTACATGTCTCAACACCTCTATACTACATGTCTCAACACCTCTATACTACACGTCTCAACACCTCTATTCTACACGTCTCAACACCTCTATACTACATGTCTCAACACCTCTATACTACATGTCTCAACACCTCTATACTACACGTCTCAACACCTCTATACTACATGTCTCAACACCTCTATACTAAACGTCTCAACACCTCTATACTACATGTCTCAACACCTCTATACTACATGTCTCAACACCTCTATACTACATGTCTCAACACCTCTATACTACATGTCTCAACACCTCTATACTCCATGTCTCAACACCGCTATACTACATGTCTCAACACCTCTATACTACATGTCTCAACACCTCTATACTACATGTCTCAACACCTCTATACTACACGTCTCAACACCTCTATACTACATGTCTCAACACCTCTATACTACATGTCTCAACACCTCTATACTACACGTCTCAACACCTCTATACTACATGTCTCAACACCTCTATACTACATGTCTCAACACCTCTATACTACATGTCTCAACACCTCTATACTACGTCTCAACACCTCTATACTACATGTCTCAACACCTCTATACTCCATGTCTCAACACCGCTATACTACATGTCTCAACACCTCTATACTACACGTCTCAACACCGCTATACTACATGTCTCAACACCGCTATACTACATGTCTCAACACCTCTATACTCCATGTCTCAACACCTCTATACTACACGTCTCAACACCTCTATACTACATGTCTCAACACCTCTATACTACATGTCTCAACACCTCTATACTACACGTCTCAACACCTCTATACTACACGTCTCAACACCTCTATACTACACGTCTCAACACCTCTATACTACATGTCTCAACACTTCTATACTACATGTCTCAACACCTCTATTCTACATGTCTCAACACCTCTATTCTACATGTCTCAACACCGCTATACTACATGTCTCAACACCTCTATACTACATATCTCAACACCTCTATACTACATGTCTCAACACCTCTATTCTACATGTCTCAACACCTCTATTCTACATGTTTTAACACCTCTATACTCCATGTGTGTGTGTGTGTGTGTTTGTGCGTGTGCGTGTGTGTGTGTGTGTGTGTGCGTGTGTGTACAGTACCTGTCAAATGTTTGGACACACCTACTCATTCCATGGTTTTTCTGTTTTTTTACTATTTGTACAAGACATCCAAACTATGAAATAACACATTTGGAATCATGTAGTAACCAATAAAGTGTTAAACAAAACAAAACATATTTTATATTTAAGATTCTTCAAAAAAGCCACCCTTTTCCTTGATGACAGCTTTGCACACTCTTGGCATTCTCTCAACCAGCTTCATGAGGTAGTCAGCTGGAATGCATTTCAATTAACAGGTGCGCCTTCTTAAAAGTTTGTTTGTATAGTCGCAAAAATCATCAAGCGCTATGATGAAACTGCCTCTCATGAGGACCGCCACAGGAGAGGAAGACCCAGACCTCTGCTGCAGAGGATAAGACTGGATAACAGAGACAGGATGAGGAGAATGACAGAGACAGGATGAGAGAGAGAGAGCGAGAGAGAGAACAGAGAGAACAGAGTACAGAGAGTTGTTAGGAAAGATGACACATTGCATCTTGTCACTGTCGCCTGGCTAGCCTCGTCTCCCAAACAGACACATTACCAGCAGACCTTCTGACCACTATCTTCTTCCCTCCCATCTTCCTCTGTGTCCTGGCTGGGGCTGATGAGGCAGCCACTCGTGACCAGTGATGGCGTAATTGTGACCCCCCACACAGGCACACACGCACGCAACCACACACAGACACAAAACACAGAAAAGCAATTTTCTTCAAAGAGCCAGCCAGCCCAGCTCACTCCTACACCATCATTCTGTTCTCCAGAAAGTCTCATCCCTGACCCCTGACTTCTACCAGTTGTTTACCACCTACTGTCTGTCCATCTGTTCACTCTCTGTCTCTCTCTGTCTCTTTCTCAATTCAATTTCAATTTAAGGGGCTTTATTGGCATGGGAAACGTATGTTTACATTGCCAAAGCAAGTGAAATAGATAATAAACAAAAGTGAAATAAATATAAAAAAATGTACAGTAAACATTACACTCACAACAGTTCCAAAAGAAGAAAAAGACATTTCAAATGTCATATTATGTCTATTTACAGTGTTGTAATGATGTGCAAATGGTTAAAGTACAACATTACCATTGCCCTTTTCTTGTGGCAACAGGTCACAGATCTTGCTGCTGTGATGGAACACTGTGGTATTTCACCCAATAGATACGGAAGTTTATAAAAATTTGATTTGTTTTCAAATTCTTTGTAGGTCTGTGTAATCTGACAGAAAAATGTGTCTCTAATATGGTCATACATTTGGCAGGAGGTTAGGAAGTGCAGCTCAGTTTCCACCTTGTGGGCAGTGTGCACATAGCCTGTCTCCTCTTGAGAGTCAGGTCTGCCTACGGCGGCCTTTCTCAATAGCAAGGCTATGCTCACTGAGTCTGTACATAGTCAAAGAGTTCCTTAAGATTTCTCCATCTTTATTTCTCTCTCTCTCTCTCTCTCTCTCTCTCTCTCTCTCTCTCTCTCTCTCTCTCTCTCTCTCTCTCTCTCTCTCTCTCTCTCTCTCTCCCTTCTCTCTTCGTCTCCCTATCTTTCACTTCTACTCAGGGATAACCACAAACACAAACATAGAAAAGCCATTTTCTTCAGAGCCAGCCCATCATTCTGTCCTCCAGAAAGTCTAATCCCTGACCCCTGACCGGTTGTTAACCTCCTGCAGTCTGCTCTCTCCCCACCTCCCTCTCCATCTCTCTGTCTCTCTCTCTCTCTCCTCTCTCCCCATCTCCCTCTCCCTCTCTCTCTCTCTGTCTCTCTCTCCCTCTCTCCCCCTCTCTCTCTCTCTCCCCTCTCTCTCCTCTCTCCCCATCTCCCTCTCTCTCTCTCTGTCTCTCTCTCCTCTCTCCCCTCTCTTTCCCCCCTCTGTCTCTGTCTCCCTATCTTTCAATTCCACCCAGGAATAAGATTACAGGCAGACAGGAACATCCAATCAAATCTCAGTTGATATATAGTATATTTCCATTGTCATCTGCTCTTGAGATGCTGATCCAGATCCCACAGCTACGTCAGTTCATATATGGACCCAGCTAGCATATTTGGTTCCTTGGAAGTTGGTTTACCATTGGTTCTGGGAACGAAGCCATACGTTTCATAACCGGTAAAACAGAATCTTTTTTAACTGTTCTGAGGACATGTTTTAATAACATGGATAGCTCAGGTTAACTGTTTTGAACTCCAGGCACAGATAGTTCACATGGAAATGATTTTGCTTAAGCTTTAATCTTGCAAACACATTTATTTTTCATTGCGGCACGATATCAGTGAGATTTGAACCTATGATCTTATGTTAACTATTCATGGAATTAGTCCACTGGATGGAGCTACTGTAGCATGCCAGGTTTAACTCATACACAGCTGTTCATTTTAGTCTGTTCAAACAGACCCCATATCAAAGGATACAAGCACCCATTAAGATCAGGTGTGGCCAATTAGTGGGCATGGCAATCACACCTGAACAAACTTAACAAGATAGAGGAGAGAGCGAGATTGGTTGACGCTGAGAATAGAATGTATATGTTTTTGAATAATGTTCTTTGAACGTTTCTAATGTTTTCTTGTGGTTTTAATATTCTGAGAATATGACTTTAAATAGGACCATGAGGAAACATGCAGTAAACGTTATGCTGAAGTACTGAAATTCACACAGAAGAACGTTGTTTCTTAACGTTCTCTGAACTTTCCGAAAATAGGATTTCAATAGGACCATGAGGAAACCTGCAGTAAACGCTGCAGTAAACGTTATGCTGAAGTAATGAAATTCACACAGAAGAACGTTGTTTCTTAACGTTCTCTGAACTTTCTGAAAATAGGATTTCAAATAGAACCATGAGGAAACCTGGAGAAAATATTATTCTGAAGTACTAAAATTCCCACCTAAGAAACAGCTGGATATCCGGCTCCATTCCCAGAACGTTTTGAGAAGGTTGTATGCAAAATAACCATATGCCAACCACGCTCTCACCAAACTCTAAGAAACATGTGGTTCTCAGAACAGATAATGTAACTGGGGTCTGTGGATTGCACCAATTCATACAGCTGGTCAATAAATCAGTGTCTGTGTGTGTTTCTGAGCCTGACTTCCAGACCTGGGTTCGCCCAGTATCGGCCTCCTTTCAAATGCTTTGAGCTTCTGATTGATCCTGCCTGGACCGCCAGATGTGCGGGGTTTGCGCTTTTTGGACTATTCACTTGGTTCTATTGTGCCAGGCAAGCTCAATCAAGCACAGATAAAGTATTTGAAAGGCCACAAATACTATGTGAACCCAGGTCTGCAGGCCAGGCGTTGTGCTGTAGATGTAATGAAGGAGCATAATAACTCTGGTCTCTGTCAGCTGCTCTCTGCTATTGGCATTTACTGCCAGCCCCTGCCACACTCAACTGCTAGCCTGAGTGTGTGTGTGTGTTGGTGCTACGCTAGCCCGCTGTAGCGTTCTACTACTCTGATAAGAATCCCAATCACCAGCCAGTCAGCCAGGTCCTTTCCACAGTGTATATTACAGAAGCAGGCAGAAGGGCTGTTGATGATACTCCCGCTAGCCCGCCGCTGCACAGAAACTATTGGCCTACTGCTATCTCCCCAACCCCTAACACAGAGATGTAAAGGGCTGGGACGGGGAACATGGCATTTTCAGAATGATACTGTTTAAGTAGTTTCCGTAGCTCAAATAAATAATAGCATGTGTTCCAAATGGATCCCTATTCCCTACATAGTGCACTACTATTGACCAAAGCCCTATTCCCTACGTAGTGCACTACTGTTGACCAGAGCCCTATTCCTTATATAGTGCACTACTGTTGACCAGAGCCCTATTCCCTACATAGTGCACTACACTTTACCAGAGCCCTATTCCCTACATAGTGCACTGCTGTTGACCAGAGCCCTATTCCCTACATAGTGCACTACTGTTGACCAGGGTCCAGAGGGAGGAGGGTGTCATCTGGGACAATTAAATCAATCATATAGACTAATGTTATTAAATCAACCAATACAATGTAATGGGAACAGTTGACCTGTCTGACTGACGTACTGAATGTTTTAATATAGACAAGCCTTCACTATATAGCCAACACACACGGGCCCAATGGTTGTCAGCCACCCAGACAGCCAACCAGACAGCCAACCAGGTGTTTTACTGTATGATGCTAATCAACACATCTACGGGGCTGTAGTGGATCGGGTCGAGAGCTTTAAGTTCCTCATGTGTCCACATCACTAAGGACCTATCATGGTCCACAAACACCAAGACAGTCGTGAAGAGGGTACGACATCACCTCTTCCCCCTCACGAGGCTGGAAAGATTTGGCATGGGCACTCAGATCCTCAAAAAGTTCTACAGCTGCACAATTGAGAGCATCTTAACTGGCTGCATCACCGCTTGGTATTGCAACTGCTTGGCATCCAACCCCAAGGCGCTACAGAGGGTAGTGTGTATGGCCCAGTACATCACTGGGGCCGAACTCCCTGCCATCCAGGAACTCTATACCAGGCGGTGTCAGAGGAAGACCCTACAAATTGTCAAAGACTCCAGCCAAACAAGTCATAGCTCTTCTCTCTGCTACCACATGGCAAGCGGTTCCGATGCACAGAGTCTGGAACCAACAGGATCCTGAACAGCTTCTACCCCCAAGCCATAAGACTGCTAAATAGTTAGTTAAATAGTTAACCAATCCATAAGACTTCTAAATAGTTAGTTAAATAGTTAACCAATCCATAAGACTGTTAAATAGTTAGTTAAATAGTTAACCAATCCATAAGACTGTTAAATAGTTAGTTAAATAGTTAACCAATCCATAAGACTGCTAAATAGTTAGTTAAATAGTTAACCAATCCATAAGACTGCTAAATAGTTAGTTAAATAGTTAACCAATCCATAATACTGCTAAATAGTTAGTTAAATAGTTAACCAATCCATAAGACTTCTAAATAGTTAGGTAAATAGTTAACCAATCCATAAGACTTCTAAATAGTTAGTTAAATAGTTAACCAATCCATAAGACTTCTAAATAGTTAGTTAAATAGTTAACCAATCCATAAGACTTCTAAATAGTTAGTTAAATAGTTAACCAATCCATAAGACTGTTAAATAGTTAGTTAAATAGTTAACCAATCCATAATACTGCTAAATAGTTAGTTAAATAGTTAACCAATCCATAAGACTGCTAAATAGTTAGTTAAATAGTTAACCAATCCATAAGACTGCTAAATAGTTAGTTAAATAGTTAACCAATCCATAAGACTTCTAAATAGTTAGTTAAATAGTTAACCAATCCATAAGACTTCTAAATAGTTAGTTAAATAGTTAACCAATCCATAAGACTGTTAAATAGTTAGTTAAATAGTTAACCAATCCATAAGACTGTTAAATAGTTTATTAAATAGATAACCAATCCATAAGACTGCTAAATAGTTAGTTAAATAGTTAACCAATCCATAAGACTTCTAAATAGTTAGTTAAATAGTTAACCAATCCATAAGACTGTTAAATAGTTAGTTAAATAGTTAAACAATCCATAAGACTTCTAAATAGTTAGTTAAATAGTTAACCAATCCATAATACTGTTAAATAGTTTGTTAAATAGTTAACCAATCCATAATACTGCTAAATAGTTAGTTAAATAGTTAACCAATCCATAAGACTGCTAAATAGTTAGTTAAATAGTTAACCAATCCATAATACTGCTAAATAGTTAGTTAAATAGTTAACCAATCCATAAGACTTCTAAATAGTTAGTTAAATAGTTAACCAATCCATAATACTGCTAAATAGTTAGTTAAATAGTTAACCAATCCATAAGACTGCTAAATAGTTAGTTAAATAGTTAACCAATCCATAAGACTGTTAAATAGTTAGTTAAATAGTTAACCAATCCATAAGACTGCTAAATAGTTAGTTAAATAGTTAACCAATCCATAAGACTGCTAAATAGTTAGTTAAATAGTTAACCAATCCATAATACTGTTAAATAGTTAGTTAAATAGTTTATCGAATCCATAAGACTGCTAAATAGTTAGTTAAATAGTTAACCAATCCATAATACTGTTAAATAGTTTGTTAAATAGTTAACCAATCCATAAGACGTCTAAATAGTTAGTTAAATAGTTAACCAATCCATAATACTGTTCAATAGTTTGTTAAATAGTTAACCAATCCATAATACTGTTAAATAGTTTGTTAAATAGTTAACCAATCCATAAGACTGTTAAATAGTTAGTTAAATAGTCAACCAATCCATAAGACTGCTAAATAGTTAGTTAAATAGTTAACCAATCCATAAGACTGCTAAATAGTTAGTTAAATAGTTAACCAATCCATAAGACTTCTAAATAGTTAGTTAAATAGTTAACCAATCCATAATACTGCTAAATAGTTAGTTAAATAGTTAACCAATCCATAATACTGCTAAAAAGTTAGTTAAATAGTTAACCAATCCATAAGACTGTTAAATAGTTAGTTAAATAGTTAACCAATCCATAAGACTTCTAAATAGTTAGGTAAATAGTTAACCAATCCATAAGACTGCTAAATAGTTAGTTAAATAGTTAACCAATGCATAATACTGCTAAATAGTTAGTTAAATAGTTAACCAATCCATAATACTGCTAAAAAGTTAGTTAAATAGTTAACCAATCCATAAGACTTCTAAATAGTTAGTTAAATAGTTAACCAATCCATAAGACTTCTAAAAAGTTAGTTAAATAGTTAACCAATGCATAATACTGCTAAATAGTTAGTTAAATAGTTAACCAATCCATAAGACTGCTAAATAGTTAGTTAAATAGTTAACCATCCATAAGACTGCTAAATAGTTAGTTAAATAGTTAACCAATCCATAAGACTTCTAAATAGTTAGTTAAATAGTTAACCAATCCATAATACTGCTAAATAGTTAGTTAAATAGTTAACCAATCCATAAGACTGTTAAATAGTTAGTTAAATAGTTAACCAATCCATAATACTGCTAAATAGTTAGTTAAATAGTTAACCAATACATTAAACTGTTAAATAGTTAGTTAAATAGTTAACCAATCCATAAGACTGCTAAATAGTTAGTTAAATAGTTAACCAATCCATAAGACTTCTAAATAGTTAGTTAAATAGTTAACCAATCCATAATACTGTTAAATAGTTTGTTAAACAGTTAACCAATCCATAATACTGTTAAATAGTTTATTAAATAGTTAACCAATCCATAACACTGTTAAATAGTTAGTTAAATAGTTAACCAATCCATAAGACTGCTAAATAGTTAGTTAAATAGTTAACCAATCCATAATACTGCTAAATAGTTAGTTAAATAGTTAACCAATCCATAAGACTTCTAAATAGTTAGTTAAATAGTTAACCAATCCATAATACTGCTAAATAGTTAGTTAAATAGTTAACCAATCCATAAGACTGCTAAATAGTTAGTTAAATAGTTAACCAATCCATAAGACTGTTAAATAGTTAGTTAAATAGTTAACCAATCCATAAGACTGCTAAATAGTTAGTTAAATAGTTAACCAATCCATAAGACTGCTAAATAGTTAGTTAAATAGTTAACCAATCCATAATACTGTTAAATAGTTAGTTAAATAGTTTATCGAATCCATAAGACTGCTAAATAGTTAGTTAAATAGTTAACCAATCCATAATACTGTTAAATAGTTTGTTAAATAGTTAACCAATCCATAATACTGTTAAATAGTTAGTTAAATAGTTAACCAATCCATAATACTGTTAAATAGTTTGTTAAATAGTTAACCAATCCATAATACTGTTAAATAGTTAGTTAAATAGTTAACCAATCCATAAGACTGTTAAATAGTTAGTTAAATAGTCAACCAATCCATAAGACTGCTAAATAGTTAGTTAAATAGTTAACCAATCCATAAGACTGCTAAATAGTTAGTTAAATAGTTAACCAATCCATAAGACTTCTAAATAGTTAGTTAAATAGTTAACCAATCCATAATACTGCTAAATAGTTAGTTAAATAGTTAACCAATCCATAATACTGCTAAAAAGTTAGTTAAATAGTTAACCAATCCATAATACTGCTAAATAGTTAGTTAAATAGTTAACCAATCCATAAGACTTCTAAATAGTTAGGTAAATAGTTAACCAATCCATAAGACTGCTAAATAGTTAGTTAAATAGTTAACCAATGCATAATACTGCTAAATAGTTAGTTAAATAGTTAACCAATCCATAATACTGCTAAAAAGTTAGTTAAATAGTTAACCAATCCATAAGACTTCTAAATAGTTAGTTAAATAGTTAACCAATCCATAAGACTTCTAAAAAGTTAGTTAAATAGTTAACCAATGCATAATACTGCTAAATAGTTAGTTAAATAGTTAACCAATCCATAAGACTGCTAAATAGTTAGTTAAATAGTTAACCATCCATAAGACTGCTAAATAGTTAGTTAAATAGTTAACCAATCCATAAGACTTCTAAATAGTTAGTTAAATAGTTAACCAATCCATAATACTGCTAAATAGTTAGTTAAATAGTTAACCAATCCATAAGACTGTTAAATAGTTAGTTAAATAGTTAACCAATCCATAATACTGCTAAATAGTTAGTTAAATAGTTAACCAATACATTAAACTGTTAAATAGTTAGTTAAATAGTTAACCAATCCATAAGACTGCTAAATAGTTAGTTAAATAGTTAACCAATCCATAAGACTTCTAAATAGTTAGTTAAATAGTTAACCAATCCATAATACTGTTATATAGTTTGTTAAACAGTTAACCAATCCATAATACTGTTAAATAGTTTGTTAAATAGTTAACCAATCCATAAGACTGTTAAATAGTTAGTTAAATAGTTAACCAATCCATAATACTGTTAAATAGTTTATTAAATAGTTAACCAATCCATAACACTGTTAAATAGTTAGTTAAATAGTTAACCAATCCATAATACTGCTAAATAGTGAAATAGTTAACCAATCCATAAGACTGTTAAATAGTTAGTTAAATAGTTAACCAATCCATAAGACTTCTAAATAGTTAGTTAAATAGTTAACCAATCCATAATACTGTTAAATAGTTTGTTAAATAGTTAACCAATCCATAATACTGTTAAATTAACCAATCCATAAGACTGTTAAATAGTTTATTAAATAGTTAACCAATCCATAAGACTGCTAAATAGTTAGTTAAATAGTTAACCAATCCATAAGACTGTAAAATAGTTAGTTAAATAGTTAACCAATCCATAAGACTGCTAAATAGTTAGTTAAATAGTTAACCAATCCATAGTACTGCTAAATAGTTAAATAGTTAACCAATCCATAAGACTGTTAAATAGTTAGTTAAATAGTTAACCAATCCATAATACTGCTAAATAGTTAGTTAAATAGTTACCCAATCCATAAGACTGTTAAATAGTTAGTTAAATAGTTAACCAATCCATAATACTGCTAAATAGTTAGTTAAATAGTTAACCAATCCATAAGACTGTTAAATAGTTAGATAAATAGTTAACCAATCCATAAGACTGCTAAATAGTTAGTTAAATAGTTAACCAATCCATAAGACTTCTTAATAGTTAGTTAAATAGTTAACCAATCCATAAGACTTCTAAATAGTTAAATAGTTAACCAATCCATAATACTGCTAAATAGTTAGTTAAATAGTTACCCAATCCATAAGACTGTTAAATAGTTAGTTAAATAGTTAACCAATCCATAATACTGCTAAATAGTTAGTTAAATAGTTAACCAATCCATAAGACTGTTAAATAGTTAGATAAATAGTTAACCAATCCATAAGACTGCTAAATAGTTAGTTAAATAGTTAACCAATCCATAAGACTTCTTAATAGTTAGTTAAATAGTTAACCAATCCATAAGACTTCTAAATAGTTAAATAGTTAACCAATCCATAAGACTGTTAAATAGTTAGTTAAATAGTTAACCAATCCATAAGACTTCTAAATAGTTAGGTAAATAGTTAACCAATCCATAATACTGTTAAATAGTTAAATAGTTAACCAATCCATAATACTGCTAAATAGTTAAATAGTTAACCAATCCATAAGACTGTTAAATAGTTTGTTAAATAGTTAACCAATCCATAAGACTGTTAAATAGTTATTTAAATAGTTAACCAATCCATAAGACTTCTAAATAGTTAGTTAAATAGTTAACCAATCCATAAGACTTCTAAATAGTTAGGTAAATAGTTAACCAATCCATAATACTGCTAAATAGTTAGTTAAATAGTTAACCAATCCATAAGACTGTTAAATAGTTAGTTAAATAGTTAACCAATCCATAAGACTGCTAAATAGTTAGTTAAATAGTTAACCAATCCATAATACTGCTAAAAAGTTAGTTAAATAGTTAACCAATCCATAATACTGCTAAATAGTTAGTTAAATAGTTAACCAATCCATAAGACTTCTAAATAGTTAGGTAAATAGTTAACCAATCCATAAGACTGCTAAATAGTTAGTTAAATAGTTAACCAATGCATAATACTGCTAAATAGTTAGTTAAATAGTTAACCAATCCATAATACTGCTAAAAAGTTAGTTAAATAGTTAACCAATCCATAAGACTTCTAAATAGTTAGTTAAATAGTTAACCAATCCATAAGACTTCTAAAAAGTTAGTTAAATAGTTAACCAATGCATAATACTGCTAAATAGTTAGTTAAATAGTTAACCAATCCATAAGACTGCTAAATAGTTAGTTAAATAGTTAACCATCCATAAGACTGCTAAATAGTTAGTTAAATAGTTAACCAATCCATAAGACTTCTAAATAGTTAGTTAAATAGTTAACCAATCCATAATACTGCTAAATAGTTAGTTAAATAGTTAACCAATCCATAAGACTGTTAAATAGTTAGTTAAATAGTTAACCAATCCATAATACTGCTAAATAGTTAGTTAAATAGTTAACCAATACATTAAACTGTTAAATAGTTAGTTAAATAGTTAACCAATCCATAAGACTGCTAAATAGTTAGTTAAATAGTTAACCAATCCATAAGACTTCTAAATAGTTAGTTAAATAGTTAACCAATCCATAATACTGTTAAATAGTTTGTTAAACAGTTAACCAATCCATAATACTGTTAAATAGTTTGTTAAATAGTTAACCAATCCATAAGACTGTTAAATAGTTAGTTAAATAGTTAACCAATCCATAATACTGTTAAATAGTTTATTAAATAGTTAACCAATCCATAACACTGTTAAATAGTTAGTTAAATAGTTAACCAATCCATAATACTGCTAAATAGTTAAATAGTTAACCAATCCATAAGACTGTTAAATAGTTAGTTAAATAGTTAACCAATCCATAAGACTTCTAAATAGTTAGTTAAATAGTTAACCAATCCATAATACTGTTAAATAGTTTGTTAAATAGTTAACCAATCCATAATACTGTTAAATTAACCAATCCATAAGACTGTTAAATAGTTTATTAAATAGTTAACCAATCCATAAGACTGCTAAATAGTTAGTTAAATAGTTAACCAATCCATAAGACTGTAAAATAGTTAGTTAAATAGTTAACCAATCCATAAGACTGCTAAATAGTTAGTTAAATAGTTAACCAATCCATAGTACTGCTAAATAGTTAAATAGTTAACCAATCCATAAGACTGTTAAATAGTTAGTTAAATAGTTAACCAATCCATAATACTGCTAAATAGTTAGTTAAATAGTTACCCAATCCATAAGACTGTTAAATAGTTAGTTAAATAGTTAACCAATCCATAATACTGCTAAATAGTTAGTTAAATAGTTAACCAATCCATAAGACTGTTAAATAGTTAGATAAATAGTTAACCAATCCATAAGACTGCTAAATAGTTAGTTAAATAGTTAACCAATCCATAAGACTTCTTAATAGTTAGTTAAATAGTTAACCAATCCATAAGACTTCTAAATAGTTAAATAGTTAACCAATCCATAAGACTGTTAAATAGTTAGTTAAATAGTTAACCAATCCATAAGACTTCTAAATAGTTAGGTAAATAGTTAACCAATCCATAATACTGTTAAATAGTTAAATAGTTAACCAATCCATAATACTGCTAAATAGTTAAATAGTTAACCAATCCATAAGACTGTTAAATAGTTTGTTAAATAGTTAACCAATCCATAAGACTGTTAAATAGTTATTTAAATAGTTAACCAATCCATAAGACTTCTAAATAGTTAGTTAAATAGTTAACCAATCCATAAGACTTCTAAATAGTTAGGTAAATAGTTAACCAATCCATAATACTGCTAAATAGTTAGTTAAATAGTTAACCAATCCATAAGACTGTTAAATAGTTAGTTAAATAGTTAACCAATCCATAAGACTGCTAAATAGTTAGTTAAATAGTTAACCAATCCATAAGACTTCTAAATAGTTAGTTAAATAGTTAACCAATCCATAATACTGTTAAATAGTTTGTTAAATAGTTAACCAATCCATAATACTGTTAAATAGTTTGTTAAATAGTTAACCAATCCATAGGACTGTTAAATAGTTAGTTAAATAGTTAACCAATACATAAGACTGCTAAATAGTTAGTTAAATAGTTAACCAATCCATAAGACTGTTAAATAGTTAGATAAATAGTTAACCAATCCATAAGACTGCTAAATAGTTAGTTAAATAGTTAACCAATCCATAAGACTTCTTAATAGTTAGTTAAATAGTTAACCAATCCATAAGACTTCTAAATAGTTAAATAGTTAACCAATCCATAAGACTGTTAAATAGTTAGTTAAATAGTTAACCAATCCATAAGACTTCTAAATAGTTAGGTAAATAGTTAACCAATCCATAATACTGTTAAATAGTTAAATAGTTAACCAATCCATAAGACTGTTAAATAGTTTGTTAAATAGTTAACCAATCCATAAGACTGTTAAATAGTTATTTAAATAGTTAACCAATCCATAAGACTTCTAAATAGTTAGTTAAATAGTTAACCAATCCATAAGACTTCTAAATAGTTAGTTAAATAGTTAACCAATCCATAAGACTTCTAAATAGTTAGGTAAATAGTTAACCAATCCATAATACTGCTAAATAGTTAGTTAAATAGTTAACCAATCCATAAGACTGTTAAATAGTTAGTTAAATAGTTAACCAATCCATAAGACTGCTAAATAGTTAGTTAAATAGTTAACCAATCCATAAGACTTCTAAATAGTTAGTTAAATAGTTAACCAATCCATAATACTGTTAAATAGTTTGTTAAATAGTTAACCAATCCATAATACTGTTAAATAGTTTGTTAAATAGTTAACCAATCCATAATACTGTTAAATAGTTTGTTAAATAGTTAACCAATCCATAGGACTGTTAAATAGTTAGTTAAATAGTTAACCAATACATAAGACTGCTAAATAGTTAGTTAAATAGTTAACCAATCCATAAGACTTCTAAATAGTTAGTTAAATAGTTAACCAATCCATAATACTGCTAAATAGTTTGTTAAATAGTTAACCAATCCATAAGACTTCTAAATAGTTAGTTAAATAGTTAACCAATCCATAAGACTGTTAAATAGTTAGTTAAATAGTTAACCAATCCATAATACTGTTAAATAGTTAGTTAAATAGTTAACCAATCCATAAGACTTCTAAATAGTTAGTTAAATAGTTAACCAATCCATAAGACTTCTAAATAGTTAGGTAAATAGTTAACCAATCCATAATACTGTTAAATAGTTTGTTAAATAGTTAACCAATCCATAATACTGTTAAATAGTTTATTAAATAGATAACCAATCCATAAGACTGTTAAATAGTTAGTTAAATAGTTAACCAATACATAAGACTGCTAAATAGTTAGTTAAATAGTTAACCAATCCATAAGACTGTTAAATAGTTTATTAAATAGTTAACCAATCCATAAGACTGCTGAATAGTTAGTTAAATAGTTAACCAATCCATAAGACTTCTAAATAGTTAGTTGAATAGTTAATCAATCCATAAGACTGCTAAATAGTTAGTTGAATAGTTAACCAGTAGACAGTTAACCAGTAGCCACCCGGACTATCTGCATTAACTCTTATGACTCATCACATACACTGCTGTTACTGTTTATTATCTATCCTGTTGACTCATCACATACACTGTTGTTACTCTCAGCCAAGTTATCATCAACTCAGTACTGGTACCCCATGTATATAGCCAAGTTATCATCAACTCAGTACTGGTACCTCGTACATATAGCCAAGTTATCATCAACTCATTACTGGTACCCCATGTATATAGCCAAGTTTTCATCAACTCAGTACTGGTACCCCGTGTATATAGCCAAGTTATCATCAACTCATTACCTGTACCCCCTGTATATATCCAAGTTATCATCAATTCATTACCTGTACCCCCTGTATATAGCCAAGCTATCATCAACTCATTACCTGTACCCCCTGTATATATCCAAGTTATCATTACTCCGTACTGGTACCCCTTATATATAGCCAAGTTATCATCAACTCATTACTGGTACCCCGTGTATATAGCCAAGTTATCATCAACTCATTACTGGTTCCCCGTTTATATAGCCAAGTTATCATTACTCAGTACTGGTACCCCTTGTATATAGCCAAGTTATCATCAACACATTACAAGTACCCCCTGTATATATCCAAGTTATCATCAACTCATTACCTGTACCCCCTGTATATAGCCAAGTTATCATCAACTCATTACCTGTACCCCCTCTATATATCCAAGTAATCATCAACTCAGTAATGGTACCCCTTGTATATAACCAAGTTATCATCAACTCAGTACTGGTACCCCTTGTATATAACCAAGTTATCATCAACACATTACTGGTACCCCTTGTATATAACCACGTTATCATCAACTCAGTACTGGTACCCCTTGTATATAACCACGTTATCATCAACTCAGTACTGGTACCCCTTGTATATAGCCAAGTTATCAACAACTCAGTACTGGTACCCCGTGCATATAGCCAAGTTATCATCAACTCCTTACTGGTACCCCTTGTATATAACCAAGTTATCATCAACTCAGTACTGGTACCCCGTGTATATAGCCAAGTTATCATCAACTCAGTACTGGTACCCCTTGTACATAGCCAAGTTATCATCAACTCAGTACTAGTACCCCTTGTATATTGCCAAGTTGTCATTGACTCAGTACTGGTACAGCCAAGCTACTGTTAGTCATTGTATTATTATATGTATTGGTTTTCTCTCTGCATTGTTGGGAAGTTAGCATTTCCCTGTTAGTCTACACCTGTTGTTAATGAAGCATGCGACAAATACAAGTTGATTTTATTTGACACACACACACACATACCCACCCTCCCCACACACACGCACACACACATACACACACACAGAACACGTACCAATTCTGTCTATGGACTAATTAGGATCTCATTACTGTGTGCCAGTGTAAACAATCTGTGGCAGATGGCGCAAGGCGCAATATTAACACTAATGACCTGCAGCCCTGAGGAATTCACTGTTCAGCTCCACGCTATGCTATAGCTACAGTCTGCCGTTAGCTTGGTGGTTCTTTTCACTCCATTAGTCTGTGCCCTACTTTCTAAATTCACTTATAGCCTGCCTGATGCCTCCTCTCCCCTCCACTCTTCTCCAATCTCCTCTCATCTCCGCTCCTCTCCTCCACTCTTCTAATTTTCTCTCCTCTCCCCTCCTCTTCTCTCCTCTTCTCTTCTCTTCTCTTCGCTCCTCTCCTCTCCTCTCCTCTAATGCCAACCTGCGCTGGAGGAGATCAAGTGGAATTGGTACCTTTTTTTAAATGTATTTCTCTCTCCTTCTCTCTCTCTCTCTCTCTCTCTCTCTCTCTCTCTCTCTCTCTCTCTCTCTCTCTCTCTCTCTCTCTCTCTCTCTCTCTCTCTCTCTCTCTCTCTCTCTCTCTCTCTCTCTCTCACGTTCTCTCTCTCTCTCTCACGTTCTCTCTCTCTCTCTCTCTCTCTCTCTCTCTCTCTCTCTCTCTCTCTCTCTCTCTCTGTCTCTCTCTCCTTTTACCACTCAAACCTCTCTCTCAGTCTCTCTCTCCTTCTGCCTGGCCCCCCTATCCTTCTCTCTCTTTCCTTTTCTGTCTCCCTCTCCTTCTGGCTGCCCATCTCTCTCTCTGTCTCTCTCTCTCTCTCTGTCTCCCTATCCTTCTGCCTGTCCACCCTCTATTTCTCTCTCAACATGGCAAGTTGACATGGCAAGTTAAATTACTTACATTGTCAAAGTATACATATAACAAACGATGGTGGGACTAACAGCAATAAGACATCATTACTAATAGTAGTAGTGGAAATGGGATTACCATTAACAGCAACTACAATATTAATGAGAATAACAATACATTAAAGCAATAGTAGTAGCCCAGTCTCAACATGACTGAGAAGACACATGACATGGTATGAAAGCCAAAACAAACCAAAATTGGAAATATTATTGACATTACATTGCACTTTTCACTGGCCGTCCCTCAGGTTGGGCAGGAGGACGCACATTTTGGCTTTTCACTCAATATATATTAGATTTTTTCATCATCTTTTATAGTTTCAAACTCTTTGTACTGAACGATCATTTTGGGAAAGAAAGATTCCATTAAGT
>CM059791.1:58266982-58286982 GCA_030435695.1 Brachymystax lenok tsinlingensis
GTGTGTTGAGCCATGGGACAAATTTTAGTGCAGGGGGTGGCAGTCCTTTTTGTACCTGGTCTGTCTGTAAAAATTTGCTCCTCAAAGGAGGTGTGTAAGGGTAGGCTGCTTGTTGTAAAAGCAGAAATTAACAACATGGGTTTTGTCTTTATAAATGTGTATGCACCTAACACAGGGAAAGAGAGGGGGGTTCTATTTGGGTGTCTTAGACAGGAACTCTCACAAGTAGCGCCTGGCAAGAGCAAAGCTCTGTTATGTGGGGCATGGGGGGATAGGGCCCTTCCTCTGCTTCCGGGGGGTTTACAGTGGGGTTGTGAAGGGCTTAAAGTGTTGGGGGTGTACCTGGGCTCGGAGAGGTGGGTCAGGAAGAACTGGGAGGGGCTGTCACAGGCAGTGGTGTTAAGACTGGCCAGGTAGAGGTGGCTCCTGTCCCAAGTGTCATATAGAGGGAGGGTGCTGATAATCAACAACCTGGTGGCATCTTCCCTGTGGCATAAACTGGCTGTCCTCAACCCCCCCGCTGGTCTGCTCGCAGACTTGCAACGCAAGCTGGTGGGCTTTTTCTGGTTGGGCCATCACTGGCTGAGGGCGGTAGTATTGTACATGACCGTCCACGAAGGAGGACAGGGCCTGGTGGAACTGGAGAGCAGGGTGGCTGCATTCCGACTAAAGGCGGTGCAGAGACTGCTGTATCATACTGATGTCGGATGGAGGGAACCAGCATGCGCGCTGCTGAGGAGAGCTGGCGGATTAGGGCTGGACCGGCAGCTGTTCCTCATGAATCTGGAGAGGATGAGTACAGCAGGTCTATCAGACTTTTATACCGCAGTGCTGAGGGCCTGGCAGCTGCTAAGGCCCACATGAGAAGGGGGTGTAGAACCTGGACGGTGGGTGTGGGAGAAGCCTATCTTCCACAACCCAGCCATCCCTTTGAGATCGGTTCAGTCGGCCACCCTGCAGAGGCAACTGATGGCAGCGACCTGCGACTAAGGCTGGGTGACCTGCGAATGCTGGGAGAGGAGGGGTGGAAAACCCCGCAAGTCCTGGCACAACAAACAGGAATAACATCTCTTAGGCTGCTGGAGAGATTCCTGGAGGAGGTCCAGGAGGCACTGTAGGAGCCGGTAAGGGGGGTGTTTGAGAGGCCAAACCGGGAGGGGCCACCAATGTTCCCGCCACTGCAGGTGACGGCAGAGACTGTGGACTGGCAAGAGGGTCTGGAGGACTTGTTGGACTTTAACACTCCGAGCCTGGGGGAGTTTGAGGGGGTGGGAGGTAAAGCCCTCTACAACCTCTGCGTTAAGGTGAGGAACATTAGGAGCCTAACAGGAGTGAAGGCACATCAGTGGCAGGGGGTATGTGGGGAGGAGAGTATGGTAGGTTTTAGATGGAGGGGGCTTTACAAACCCCCAGTACCAAAGAGGTCAGGGGACCTCCAGTGGAGGGTTCTTCATGGAGCCTTGGCCACTAACAGCTGGTTGGTACGGGTTGAACCGGGGAATCGGGCAGGGGAGTCCTTAATGTGTTATGAAAGAAACTGTGATTCATGTGTTTTCTGTGTGCGCCAGGTTAATGCCAATAATGTCTCTGTTGGAATGTCTGTGTGAGAGGTTGGGGGTGGTTTTACTGTTGGGATGTTTATAATGGGGTACAGGTATTCGCATAATGAGAAGGATAAATGTGTTTTGTTGAATGTTCTGTTTGCTCAGGCGAAGTTGGCTATTTGGCTAACAAGGAGGAACAGGGTCAAAGGTGAGGGGATAACAGACCCTTTACTATTATTTAATGGGATGGTCTCTGCGCGCCTTAGGGTAGAATTTGAGTTCTATAGAATGATAAAAAGTGTGGAGATGTTTCAGGGGATATGGTGTGTTGGGGAGGCTGTCTGTATAGTTGGGGAAGACGTTTTGGAAATACGGTTGTAGAAGTGGTAAGGTTTTTTGGTTATTGTGATGTGTGGTGTTGTTTTGTATTGTGTGGTATAGGGAAAGGTGACTATGGTGCATGTATGCAGTACAGGATATATTTTGGTGTTTTCATTTTTAAGGGGGGGGGGGGGGTGGTGGTGAGTTTTTTAAGAAATGAGAATGTTTCATTAAAGAAAGACAAAAAGTCAAAAGTCTCTCTCTCTCCTTCTGCCTGCCATCTCTCTCTCTCTCTCTCTCTCTCTCTCTCTCTCTCTCTCTCTCTCTCTCTCTCTCTCTGGATAACTGATGTTCAAAACTCATAATTTTATTGGTTAACTGATGTTCAAAACTCATAATTTTATTGGTTAACTGATGTTCAAAACTCATTTTATTGGTTAACTGATGTTCAAAACTCATAATTTTATTGGTTAACTGATGTTCAAAACGTATAATTGTATTGGTTAGCTGTATTGGTTGTAACTGTATGTCACTCTGGATAAGAGCATCTGCTGAATGACTCAAATGTGAAATGTGATCAATGTTTTGATCCACACATACAGTGTCCTACAGAGTAAGTGTCTGAGGCCTTTGCCTCACCAAGGACCTCTTAGCCTGGAATATTCCAGCGATGGGAACCACTCCATGTACAATGGGGGATTAATCTAGACACAGGGGGCATGTAGTGTGGCATGTGGGAAGAGACTAATGTTTGGTTGATCCTGGTTCTCTATAAACTGAACAGTGGACTGGACCTCCCGACGTAGCCTAGGTTCCCTACAGGAGGCAGTCCAGTAGACAGACGGTATTCATGTGTGTGTGTGTGTGTGTGTGTGTGCACAGGGTCTCATTAATTGGTTGGCTTGTTGCCGACAGGGGGCCGGGTGGACTGTTGCTGCTCCTCTGAGGGCTGTGTTCCCTGTTCCCTGCCAAGCCCTACACTTTTCTCTACGCTAGCTAGCTAATTAAGATCCTGTATATTACACACATCATGTCCCTAGGTGTACTGATGATCCCCTGGTTCTGGAGGGAGGGAGGGGTAGAGGTAGAGAGATGGAGGGAAAGAGGGAGAAGGAGGGAGGAGAGAGCAGAGAACTGGGTAGAGAGAGAATGACAGAGTGGGCAGAGTTCTAGAACGAAATAGAGGAGAGAAAGAGAGAAAGAGAACAGGGGTAGAATGACAGAGACAAAGGATAGTAGAGGTCAAGGAGACAGACAGACAGAGGATAGTAGAGGTCAAGGAGACAGACAGACAGAGGATAGTAGAGGTCAAGGAAGCAGACAGACAGACAGACAGACAGAGGATAGTAGAGGTCAAGGAGGCAGACAGACAGACAGAGGATAGTAGAAGTCAAGGAGGCAGACAGACAGACAGACAGACAGACAGACAGACAGAGGATAGTAGAGGTCAAGGAGGTAGACAGACAGAGGATAGTAGAAGTCAAGGAGGCAGACACAGACAGACAGACAGACAGACAGAGGATAGTAGAGGTCAAGGAGGTAGACAGACAGAGGATAGTAGAAGTCAAGGAGGCAGACACAGACAGACAGACAGACAGACAGACAGAGGATAGTAGAGGTCAAGGAGGTAGACAGACAGAGGATAGTAGAAGTCAAGGAGGCAGACACAGACAGACAGACAGACAGAGGATAGTAGAGGTCAAGGAGGCAGACAGACAGACATACAGAGGATAGTAGAGGTCAACGAGGCAGACAGACAGAGGATAGGAGGGGGCAAAGAGAGAGACAGACAGACAGAGGATAGGATAGGAGAGGGCAAGGAGAGAGACAGACAGAGGAGAGGAGAGGGCAAGGAGAGAGACAGACAGAGGAGAACGAAGGACAATGAGACAGATCAAGATCAACAGTATATAGAGAAAGAGAGAGTCAGAGACAGACTAGAAGGAGAGGAGAAAGGGGGAGACACATGATAGGGACAATTAGACAGACGAACATGGACTGTTAGACGGATAGGGACTATTAGACAGATGGACAGGGACTATTAGACAGACGGACAGGGACTATTAGACAGACGGACAGGGACTGTTAGACACACAGACGCCAGATCTAAGAGGCACAGAGAGAAGGACTGTAGACTGGGGGAAGATGAGAACAGAGAGAGAGAAGATAGCAACATAAACAGACAATGACTATAGAAGGGTAAGGCTGAAGGATTGTAGACAGGAAAGGCTGAAGGATTGTAGACAGGAAAGGCTGAAGGATTGTAGACAGGAAAGGCTGAAGGATTGTAGACAGGAAAGGCTGAAGGATTGTAGACAGTTATGGCTGAGGGATTAGAGACAGGTAAGGCTGAAGGATTGTAGACAGGTATGGCTGAGGGATTGTAGACAGGTAAGGCTGAAGGATTGTAGACAGGTAAGGCTGAAGAATTGTAGACAGGTAAGGCTGAAGGACAATAGAAAGGTAAGGCTGAATGATTGTAGAAAGGTAAGGCTGAAGGATTGTAGACAGGTATGGCTGAAGGACTGAGTCAATGAATCCCAAGCATGGACCTTTGTCTAGTGTTCCTGTGGTGTTTTGACATGGAGCTATAATGTTTTTGTGCTGTGGTGTTGAGTGTCTTTGGCTGCCTATTGGATGCTGTTGTCTAAGTAATTCAATGTGGCTAGTCATTGGCTGCCTGTAGGATGCTGTTGTCTAAGTAATTCAATGTGGCTGGTCATTGACTGGTCTGGCCTCCTGCTCTGCTCAGTCTCCCAAGCTTACTCCTAATCAAATCCTCATTTGTGTGTATTTGTGTGTATTTGTGTGTATTTGTGTGTGTGTGTGTGTGTGTGTGTGTGTGACCAAGCCAAGAAATTTAGATTGAATTAGGAGTGAGGAGGCCAACGTACGCACACACACACATTAGTTGGTTGGAGGCAGTCTGCAAGTGTATTGGAGTTGCATGATGCGCTGCCCCCCCAGGACAGCGCGTCATGCAACTCCAATACACTTGCAGACTGCCTCCAACCAACTAATGTGTGTGTGTGTGACCATAAAGCCATATTTCACCAATACTGTAGGTTTTTTGACTAGAGAAACTTTTAATTCCAGGTTGTATCTTTAAATATCATCCATTCAGAAGCGTATACTTTTGCATAACGTCTTTCTTGACCTTAACACACAGTACCAGTCAGACGTTTGGACACAGCTACTCATTCAAGGGTTTTTCTTTATTTTTTACATACAATAGTGAAGACATCAAAACTATGAAATAACACATATGGAATCATGTAGTAACCAAAAAAGTGTTAAACAAATCTAAATATATTTTAGATTTTAGATTCTTCAAGGTAACCACCATTTGCTTTGATGACAGCTTTGCACACTCTTGGCATTCTCTCAACCAGCTTCACCTGGAATGCTTTTCCAACAGTCTTGAAGGAGTTCCCACATATGCTGAGCACCTGTTGGCTGCTTTTCCTTCACTTTGCGGTCCAACTCATCCCAAACCATCTCAATTAGGTTGTGGAGGCCAGGTCATCTGATGCAGCACTCCATCACTCTCCTCCTTGGTCAAATAGCCTTTACACAGCCTGGAGGTGTGTTGCGTCATATTCCTGTTGAAAAACAAATGATAGTTCCACTAAGCGCAAACCAGATGGGATGGCGTATCGCTGCAGAATACTGTGGTAGCCATGCTGGTTTAGTGTGCCTTGAATTCTAAACAGACAGTGTCACCATCACACTTCCTCCTCCATGCTTCACGGTGGGAAACACACATGCGTAGATCATCCGTTCACCTACTCTGCGTCTCACAAAGACATGGCGGTTGGAACCAAAAATATCAAATTTGGACTCATCAGACCAAAGGACATATTTCCACTGGTCTAATGTCCATTGCTTGTGTTTGTTGGCACAAGCGAATCTCTTATTATTATTGTTGTTCTTGTATGTATCCTCTGCAGCAGAGGTAACTCTGGGTCTTCCTTTCCTGTGGCAGTCCTCATGAGAGCCAGTTTCAGCATAGCGCTTGATGTTTTTTGCACTTGTGCTCTGTATTTATGGATTAATATCACTTCACATTGAGGGTATGTATCACTTCTGTTGCTCCTATCTAAAATATATCTTGTGTCCTACCTAACCAGTGAATGTGTGGCTGTGACCGTCCTGTCAATGCCTGTCATCACTGTTTGATATCTTTTACTGCAGATAAAAACCGAGTCAGCCTGAAGTGTGGGTGTCTGTGTGCCTTTCTTCTGGGGGGCTATGTGAAGTTGGTTACACAGTTGGTATACCACCCCTACCTTGTCACAACACAACTGATTGGCTCAAATGCATTAAGAGGGAAATCAACATGCCTTCCAGGTGACTACGTCATGAAGCTGGTTGAGAGAATTTCAAGAGTGTGCAAAGCTGTCATCAAGGCAAGGGTGGCTATTTGAAGAATGTCAAATATAAAATATATTTTGATTTGTTTAACACTTTTTTGGTTACTACATGATTCCATATGTGTTATTTCATAGTTTGTCTTCACTATTATTCTACAATGTAGAAAATAGTCAAAATAAAGAAAAACCCTTGAATGAGTAGGTGTGTCCAAACTGTTGACTGGTACTGTACATCCTGCAAGGTTGGGGTTAATTCCATTTCAATTCAGTCAATTCAGGAAGTAAACTGAAATTCCAATTTCCCTCAATGCTTCTTCATGAGAATTGACTAAATTGAAATGGAATTGATCCCAACCCTGACATCTAGTTTGTTTTCATGGCCTCATCCAATCTCATCATCACCTCTAGAACTTTTTCAAATATCTAGTTTGTTCCTGTAACAACATTCCAGCTCGCCCATGGCCCATTAAAGCACCTAGGCTATAATGTAGCAATATACTGTATACAATTCCAGCTCCTCCATGTCACAGGCCATTAATAAACAGAGAGACTAAAGGAGAGACAGGGTCTTATTATGGGATGACTCTAACTCACACCACACAGAGACTGATCCATGGAGCCATTACTTTAAATGAATATGGAGGGTGTGTGTGTGTGTGTGCGTATGTGTGTGATTGTGTGTGTATTACTGTAAATTAATATGGGAGTATAGTTATCTAGGTGGGTGATTCTGCTCCCCCTCCCTCCCAACCCCTATTCTGTCCTGTCTGTCTCTCAGTCCTGGGCTGGTTGTTGGTCCTGTTCTAATGGGGTCCTGTCTGTCTCTCAGTCTCTCAGTCCTGGGCTGGTTGTTGGTCCTGTTCTAATGGGGTCCTGTCTGTCTCTCAGTCCTGGGCTGGTTGTTGGTCCTGTTCTAATGGGGTCCTGTCTGTCTCTCAGTCCTGGGCTGGTTGTTGGTCCTGTTCTAATGCGGTCCTGTCTGTCTCTCAGTCTCTCAGTCCTGGGCTGGTTGTTGGTCCTGTTCTAATGCGGTCCTGTCTGTCTCTCAGTCTCTCAGTCCTGGGCTGGTTGTTGGTCCTGTTCTAATGGGGTCCTGTCTGTCTCTCAGTCTCTCAGTCCTGGGCTGGTTGTTGGTCCTGTTCTAATGGGGTCCTTCACCTTGCAGCCTGACGGAGGGCAACCCTCTCCAGCGCTCCTTCCCTCTCCACTCTCCCCCCTCTTTCCCCCGCCTCCCCCGCTCTCTTCCTCTCTTCTCCCCCTCCTGTCTCCCCCGCTCTAGCTGATGGAGTGTAAATCGTCAGGGTGCCTGTTGTCACGGTGACAGCAGCACGGTGATAGAGTGACAGATCAGGCTGACCTTCAGAGGGGATGTGTTTGTGTGTGGTTGTGACAGAAGAGACACACACACACAGACACGTCTGGATGTGGCACGGGAAGAGAGGAAAACAGGAGAGGGGAGAAGTGGAGAGACAGAGGGAACGACAGCATCTCAAGGAAATGCTTTTACTACCCCCCCAACCCCCAACCCATCCTCCCCCCTCCTCCACAACCCTCCATTACTGGGCCAAGGTCAGGCCTATGACTGTTATGTAACCTCTACCTGAAGAGCTAGTCTTGACCCATCACGCATGTTAAGCACCCATTACTGACACTAAACTACTGGTGTAAATCTCCCTGGATGACACACTGCCACCAGGAGGCCACAGCAGACTGGAGGAGGTGGGAGGCAGGAAGGAGGGAGGGAGGTGGTGAGGGAGGAGTAAAATAAGGAAGGAGGGAGGTGGTGGGGGAGGGAGGGAGGAGTTAGAGAAGGAAGGAGGGAGGTGGTGGAGGGAGGGAGGAGTTAGAGAAGAGAGGAGGGAGGTGGGGGAGGGAGGGAGGGAGGTGGAAAAGCATGTTTTAAGAATTGATAGCTCAGGTTGCCGTGACCTCAACCTCCCTCTGTGCTTCTCTCTGTGCTCTCTGACACAAATATAGGGGCAGTACCTTCCTCTTCTCCCTCTCTCCTTCTCTCACCTCTCTTTCCCTTCTCTCCTTCTTTCTGACACAAATGTAGGGGTTAGCAATGTTCAGACAGAGCTCTGGCTGGGCTGGCTGGTTTTACAAAAGGAACCCAAGCAGGGCTGCCAGCGGATTAAGTAGAGTAGAGAGGTGTAAAGTAGACTTCCTTGGTTAGCCACTCTGTTAGTGGCAGTGAGAAGGGAAACCCCCTGCTGTTGTCTTAGTAGAGTAGAGAGCTGCAGGACTGGCTCGTCAGGGACTCGGTTCGTGGCAGTGGAGAGAGACTAAAAAAGCACTTGGACAAATGCTGAATGTGAGCAGTGGAGCAGCGGAACACCTTTCGTGTGATTGCATGCCAGTGTGGTGCTTAGGGAAGCTCAATGGGGTTTATGTTTTATGGAGCTTGCAGCCTGCCTGGTGTGTGTGTGTTGTGTGTGTGTGTGTGTGCATGTGTGTATGTGTGTTTGCCCATGTGTCTGTGTGTGTGTCTGTGTGTGTGTGTGTGTTTGTGTGTGTGTGTGTGTGTGTGACGGTGGCATGCATGTGTGCCTGTGTGCCTGTGGCCTTTGTCTCATAGATGTTACAAGTGTGTGACCACAGCGTGGGGCCCGGCTGGAGGTTGGATTTCACTTCAGCTGTCAGGTTATAATAAGGTGCTTTTATCCCTGAGACCCAATCTGAGACCCAATCTGAGACCCAGTCTGAGACCCAGCCTGAGAACCTGAGACACAGTCTAAAACCCAGTCTGAGACCCAGTCTGAAACCCAGTATGAGACCCTGAGAAAAAGTCTGAGACTTAGTCTGAGACCCAACCTGAGACCCTAAGAACCAGTCTGAGACCCAGTATGAAACCCAGTCTGAGACCCAGTCTGAAACCCAGTCTGAAACCCAGTCTGAGACCCAACATGAGACCCAACATGAGACCCAACATGAGACCGAACATGAGACCCAACATGAGACCCAGTCTGAGACCCAACCTGAGACCCTGAGATCCAACCTGAGACCCTGAGACCAGTATGAAACCCAGTCTGAGACCCGATTTGAAACCCAGTCTGAGACCCAGTCTGAAACCCAGTCTGACCCATCCTGAGACCCAGTCTGAGACCCAGTCTGACCCAACCTGAGACCCAGTCTGAGACCCAGTCTGACACAGCCTGAGAACCAGTCTGAGGCCCAGTCTGACCCAATCTGAGACCCAGCCTGAGACCCAGTCTGAGACCCAGTATGACCCAACGTGAGACCCAGTCTGAGACCCAGTCTGACCCAACCTGAGACCCAGTTTGAGACCCAGTCTGACCAAACCTGAGACCCAGTCTGAGACCCAGTCTGAGACCCAGTCTTACGCAGCCGGAAACCTAGTCTGAAACCCAGTCTAACCCAATCTGAGACCCAGTCTGACCCAATCTGAGACCCAGTCTGAAACCCAGTCTGACCCAACCTGAGACCCAGTCTGACCCAATCTGAGACCCAGTCTGAAACCCAGTCTGAAACCCAGTCTGAGACCCAGTCTGAGACCCAGTCTGACCCAACCTGAGACCCAGTCTGTGACCCAGCCTGAGACCCAGCCTGAGACCCAGCCTAAGACCCAGCCTGAGACCCAGTCTGAGATCCTGAAACCCAGTCTGAAACCCAGTTTGAAACCCAGTCTGAGACCCTGAGACCCAGTCTGAGACCCGATCTGAAACCCAGTCTGAGACCCAATCTGAAACCCAGTCTGAGACCCAGTCTGAAACACAGTCTGACCACCCCTGACAACCTTGCTGAGACCCTAAGAACCAGTTTGAGACCCAGTCTGAGACCCTGAGACACAGTATGAAACCCAGTCTGAGACCCAGTCTGAGACCCAGTCTGAGACCTTGAAACCCAGTCTGAAACCCAGTCTGAAACCCAATTAGAGACCCAGTCTGAGACCGTCTTAGACCCTGAGACCCTGTCTGAGACCCAGTCTGAGACCCAGTCTGAGAACCAGTCTGAGACCCAGGCTGAGACCTAACCTGAGACCCAGACTGAGACCCTGAGACCAGTATGAAACCCAGGCTGAGACCCAGTCTGAGACCCGATCTGAGAGCCAGTCTGAGACCCGATCTGAGAGCCATTCTGAAACCTAGTCTGACCTAGTCTTAGACCCAGTCTGACACCCAGTCTGACACCCAGTCTAACACAGCCTGAAACCCAGTCTGAGACCCAGTCTAACCCAACCTGAGAACCAGTCTGATACCCAGTCTGACCCAATCTGAGACCCAGTATGAGACCCAGTCTGAAACCCAGTCTGACCCAACCTGAGACCCAGTCTGGAACACAGTCTGACCCAACCTGAGACCCAACCTGTGACCCAACCTGAGACCCTGCCTGAGACCCAACCTGAGACCCAGCCTGAGACCCAGCCTGAGACCCAGCCTGAGACCCAGCCTGAGACCCAACCTGAGACCCAGTCTGACCCAACCTGTGACCCAGTCTGAAACCCAGTCTGACCCAACCTGAGACCCAGTCTGAGACCGAGTCTGACCCAACCTGAGACCCAGTCTGAGACGCAGTCTGACACAGCCTGACACCCAGTCTGAAACCAAGTCTAACCCAACCTGAGAACCAGTCTGAGACCCAGTCTGACCCAGTCTGAGACCCAGGCTGAGACCCAACCTGAGACTCAGTCTGAGACCCTGAGACCAGTATGAAACCCAGTCTGAGACCTGATCTGAGACCCAGTCTGAGACCCAGTCTGAGACCCGATCTGAGACCCAGTCTGAGACCCAGTCTAACACAGCCTGAAACCCAGTCTGAAACCTAGTCTAACCAAACCTGAGAACCAGTCTGAGACCCAGTCTGAGACCCAGTCTGACGCAACCTGAGACCCAGCCTGAGACCCAGCCTGAGACCCAGTCTGACCCAACCTGAGACCCTGAGATCCAGTCTGAGACCCAGGCTGAGACCCAACCTGAGACTCAGTCTGAGACCCTGAGACTAGTATGAAACCCAGTCTGAGACCCAGTCTGAGACCTGATCTGAGACCCAGTCTGAGACCCAGTCTAACACAACCTGAAACCCAGTCTGAAACCCAGTCTGACCCAACCTGAGAACCAGTCTGAGACCCAGTCTGACCCAACCCGAGACCCAGTCTGAGACGCAGTCTGACAAAGCCTGACACCCAGTCTGAAACCCAGTCTGACCCAACCTGAGACCCAGTCTGAAACACAGTCTGACCCAACCTGAGACCCAGTCTGAGACCCAGTCTAACACAGCCTGAAACCCAGTCTGAAACCCAGTCTTACCCAACCTGAGAATCAGTCTGAGACCCAGTCTGACCCAACCTGAGACCCAGTCTAAAACCCAGTCTGAGACCCAGTCTGAGACCCAACCTTAGACCCAACCTTAGACCCTAAGAACCAGTCTGAGACCCAGCCTGAGACCCAGTCTGAGACCCAGTATGAAACCCAGTCTGAGACCCAGTCTGAAACCGATTCTGAGCCCCTGAAACCCAGTTAGAGACCCAGGCTGAGACCCAACCTGAGACCCAGTCTGAGACCCAGTCTGAGACCCGATCTGAGACCCAGTCTGAAACCCAGTCTGACCCAACCTGAGACCCAGTCTGAGACCCAGTCTGACCCAACCTGAGACCCAGTCTGAGACCCAGTCTAACACAGCCTGAAACCCAGTCTGAAACCCAGTCTTACACAACCTGAGAATCAGTCAGAGACCCAGTCTGACCCAACCTGAGACCCAGTCTGAGACCCAGTCTAACACAGCCTGAAACCCAGTCTGAAACCCAGTCTTACCCAACCTGAGAATCAGTCTGAGACCCAGTCTGAGACCCAGTCTGACCCAACCTGAGACCCAGCCTGAGACCCAGCCTGAGACCCAGTCTGACCCAACCTGAGACCCTGAGATCCAGTCTGAGACCCAGTCTGAGACCCAGGCTGAGACCCAACCTGAGACTCAGTCTGAGACCCTGAGACTAGTATGAGACCCAGTCTGAGACCCAGTCTGAGACCCAGTCTGAGACCTGATCTGAGACCCAGTCTGAGACCCAGTCTGAGAGCCAGTCTAACACAACCTGAGACCCAGTCTGAAACCCAGTCTGACCCAACCTGAGAACCAGTCTGAGACCCAGTCTGACCCAACCTGAGACCCAGTCTGAGACGCAGTCTGACACAGCCTGACACCCAGTCTGAAACCCAGTCTGACCCAACCTGAGACCCAGTCTGAAACACAGTCTGACCCAACCTGAGACCCAGTCTGAGACCCAACCTGAGACCCAGTCTGAGACCCAGTCTGAAACCCAGTCTGAAACCCAGTCTGAGACCTAGTATGAAACCCAGTCTGACCCAACCTGAGACCCAGTCTAAAACCCAGTCTGAGACCCAGTCTGAGACCCAACCTTAGACCCAACCTTAGACCCTAAGAACCAGTCTGAGACCCAGCCTGAGACCCAGTCTGAGACCCAGTATGAAACCCAGTCTGAGACCCAGTCTGAGACCCAGTCTGAAACCGAGTCTGAGCCCCTGAAACCCAGTTAGAGACCCAGTTAGAGACCCGACCTGAGACCCAGTCTGAGACCCGATCTGAGACCCAGTCTGAAACCCAGTCTGACCCAACCTGAGACCCAGTCTGAGACCCGATCTGAGACCCAGTCTGAAACCCAGTCTGAGACCCAGTCTAACACAGCCTGAAACCCAGTCTGAAACCCAGTCTTACCCAACCTGAGAATCAGTCTGAGACCCAGTCTGACCCAACCTGAGACCCAGTCTGAGACCCAGTCTAACACAGCCTGAAACCCAGTCTGAAACCCAGTCTTACCCAACCTGAGAATCAGTCTGACCCAGTCTGACCCAACCTAAGACCCAACCTGAGATCCAGCCTGAGACCCAGTCTGAGACCCAGTCTGAAACCCAGTCTGACCCAACCTGAGACCCAGTCTAAAACCCAGTCTGACCTAACCTGAGACCCAGTCTGAGACCCAGTCTGACCCAACCTGAGACCCAGTCTGACACAGCCTGACACCCAGTCTGAAACCCAGTCTAACCCAACTTGAGAACCAGTCTGAGACCCAGTCTGACCCAATCTGAGACCCAGTCTGAGACCCTGTCTGAAACACAGTCTGACCCAACCTGAGACCCAACCTGAGACCCAACCTGAGACCCAACCTGAGACCCAGTCTGAGACCCAGTCTGAGACCTAGTCAACGCCAGGCCTCCTGTCCCTAGTCAACGCCAGGCCTCCTGTCCCTAGTCAACGCCTGGCCTCCTGGCCCTAGTCAACGCCTGGCCTCCTGGCCCTAGTTCTAGCCTGGCCTCCAGGCCCTAGTCAACGCCTGGCCTCCTGGCCCTACTCAACGCCTGGCCTCCTGGCCCTAGTCAACGCCTGGCCTCCTGGCCCTAGTCAACGCCTGGCCTCCTGGCCCTAGTTAATGCCTGGCCTCCTGGCCCTAGTCAACGCCTGGCCTCCTGGCCCTAGTCAACGCCTGGCCTCCAGGCCCTAGTCAACGCCTGGCCTCCTGGCCCTAGTCAACGCCTGGCCTCCTGGCCCTAGTCAACGCCTGGACTCCTGGCCCTAGTTAATGCCTGGCCTCCTGGCCCTAGTCAACTCTATCATCACACGCATCGACCCCACCCTGATAACCTACCCTCTCTCTGCTACCCCTCTTTGCCTCCCTCCATCTAGCCACTCCTCTCTCTATATTTCTTAATTTGTATTTTCTTTATCTATTCCTCCCTCACCTTTTTTTCCCCATACATCCCTCCATCCCTTTCCCTCCCCTTATGTCCTCTATCCAGACAACATGTTAGTATTCCCTTGACACTGTGGTTCAGTGCAGTCAGAGCCAGTCAGAATCAGTCAGAGCCAGTCAGAGCCAGTTAGACCCAGTCAGAGACAGTTTGACCCAGCCCGACCCAGTCCGACCCAGTCCGAGCCAGTCAGAGCCAGTCCGAGCCAGTCAGACCCAGTCCGAGCCAGTAGTCACCAAGAAAACAATTGGTAATACACTACGCCGTGAAGGACTGAAATCCTGCCACGCCCGCAAGGTCCCCCTGCTCAAGAAAGCACATATACATGCCCGTCTGAAGTTTGCCAATGAACATCTGAATGACTCAGAGGACAACTGGGTGAAAGTGTTGTGGTCAGATGAGAACAAAATGGAGCTCTTTGGCATCAACTCAACTCGCCATGTTTGGAGGAGGAGGAATGCTGCCTATGACCACAAGAACACCATCCCCACCGTCAAACATGGAGGTGGAAATATCATGCTTTGGGGGTGTTTTTCTGTTAAGGGGACAGGACAACTTCACCGCACCGGGTTGGGTTGTGGATTGGTATTCCAGCATGACAATGACCCAAAACACACGGCCAAGGCAACAAAGGAGGGGCTCTAGAAGAAGCACATTAAGGTCCTGGAGTGGCCTAGCCAGTCTCCAGACCTTAATCCCATAGAAAATCTGTGGAGGGAGCTGAAGGTTCGAGTTGCCAAACATCAGCCTCAACCTTAATGACTTGGAGAAGATCTGCAAAGAGGAGTGGGACAAAATCCCTCCTGAGATGTGTGCAAACCTGGTGGCCAACTACAAGAAACGCCTGACCTCTGTGATTGCCAACAAGGGTTTTGCCACCAAGTACGAAGTCATGTTTTGTAGAGGGTTCAAATACTTATTTCCGTCATTAAAATGCAAATCAATTTATAACATTTTTCACATGCGTTTTTCGGGATTTTTTTGTTGTTATTCTGTCTCTCACTGTTCAAATAAACCTACCATTAAAATTATAGACTGATCATTTCTTTGTCAGTGGGCAAATGTACAAAATCAGCAGGTGATCAAATACTTTTTTCCCCTCACTGTACAGTGTTATAATGATGTGCAAATGGTTAAAGTACAAAAGGGAAAATAAATGAACATAAATATAGGTTGTATTTACAATGGTGTTTGTTCTTCACTGGTTTCCCTTTTCTTGTGGCAACAGGTCAAAAATCGTGCTAATGTGATGGCACACTGTAATGTTTCACTGAATAGATATGGGAGTTGTTCAAAATGTGATTTGTTTTCAAATTCTTTGTGGGTCTTTGTAATCTGAGGGAAATATGTGTCTCTAAAATGGTCATACATTTGGGAGGTTAGGAAGTGCAGCTCAGTTTCCACCTTATTTTGTGGGCAATGTGCACATAGCCTGTCTTCTCTTGAGAGCCAGGTTTGCCTACGGCGGCCTTTCCCAAAAGCAAGGGTATGTTCACTGAGTTTGAAAAAGATTTCTTTCATTTTGGGTCATACACAGTGGTCAGGTATTCTGCCACTGTGTATTCTCTGTTTAGGGCCAAATGGCATTCTAGTTTGCTTTTTTTGTAATTATCTTTTTGTTTTCTCATGATTTGGTTGGGTCTAATTGTGTTGCTGTCCCGTTGCTCTGTGGGGTCTCTCTCTCTCTCTGCTCCTGACTTGGTTTGACCTACTCAGTAAGTCCTACTGGGTTTAAAACAGACTGTGTTAGCCCACTGAGCTAAATCCCAGGCATTACCTTGGGGTTGATAATGCAAGTGTTCCGGGTCTCACACAGCAGCAGAGTCTGATTGACAGCTGAGTTTATCCTCATTATGGATGAATACAGAGGATTACCCTGACCTCTGACCTGAGGCTCTTACTCTCCCTGGAACACCTCTCCTCCTTCTTTCCTCTATAGGATCTGAGCTTGGTTTGACCCCACCAAGCCCCGGAGATCAAAGCAGTAGCAGTAAGAGAAAGGCGATTTGGGGTTAGAGGGTCTTCCAGAGGAGAACTCATTAGAATTCTCAGAGCACGTAGAACTATGAATGCTGAGGTTTTAGGCCAGATAAGTATCCCAGTAGGTAGCCATGACCCTGACTCTTCTCTCTCCCTGCTCCTCTCTCCCCCCTCCTCGCTTTCCCCCTCTAGTAATATAGTGATGAGTTTTCCCAGCCACCCCTATCTAACCCTCAGCAGGTGGCTAAGACCATGACTGAACCGTCTATAGAGAGGGACTAGTGGACTGACTCTACCTCCCTCCTCTCTCCACTCTATCTGCTTCTTATTCTGTCTATTGTAGGGGACATAGTGGACTGATCCAGTTCAGAATAGAGGATCAACTAGTAGGGGACATAGTGGACTGATCCAGTTCAGAATAGAGGATCAACTAGTAGGGGACATAGTGGACTGATCCAATACAGAATAGAGGATCAACTAGTTGGGGACATAGTGGACTGATCCAGTTCAGAATAGAGGATCAACTAGTAGGGGACATAGTGGACTGATCCAGTTCAGAATAGAGGATCAACTAGTAGGGGACATAGTGGACTGATCCAATACAGAATAGAGGATCAACTAGTTGGGGACATAGTGGACTGATCCAGTTCAGAATAGAGGATCAACTAGTAGGGGACATAGTGGACTGATCCAATACAGAATAGAGGATCAACTAGTTGGGGACATAGTGGACTGATCCAATACAGAATAGAGGATCAACTAGTAGGGGACAAAGTGGACTAATCCAGTACAGAATAGAGGATCAACTAGTAGGGGACATAGTGGACTGATCCAGTACAGAATAGAGGATCAACTAGTAGGGGACATAGTGGACTGATCCAGTACAGAATAGAGTATAATCTAGTAGGGGACATAGTGGACTGATCCAGTACAGAATAGAGTATCAACTAGTAGGGGACATAGTGGAATGATCCAGTACAGAATAGAGGATCAACTAGTAGGGGACATAGTGGACTGATAAAATACAGAATAGAGGATCAACTGGTAGGGGACATAGTGGACTGATCCAATACAGTATAGAGTATCAACTAGTAGGGGACATAGTGGACTGATCCAGTACAGAATATAGCATCAACTAGTAGGGGACATAGTGGACTGATCCAATACAGAATAGAGGATCAACTAGTAGGGGACATAGTGGACTGATCCAGTACAGAATAGAGTATCAACTAGTAGGGGACATAGTGGACTGATCCAGTACAGAATAGAGGATCAACATAGTGGACTGATCCAGTACAGAATAGAGGATCAACTGGTAGGGGACATAGTGGACTGATCCAGTACAGAAAAGAGGATCAACTAGTAGGGGACATAGTGGACTGATCCAATACAGAATAGAGGATCAACTAGTAGGGGACATAGTGGACTGATCCAATACAGAATAGAGTATCAACTAGTAGGGGACATAGTGGACTGATCCAGTACAGAATAGAGGATCAACATAGTGGACTGATCCAGTACAGAATAGAGGATCAACTGGTAGGGGACATAGTGGACTGATCCAGTACAGAAAAGAGGATCAACTAGTAGGGGACATAGTGGACTGATCCAATACAGAATAGAGCATCAACTAGCAGGGGACATAGTGGACTGATAAAATACAGAATAGAGGATCAACTGGTAGGGGACATAGTGGACTGATCCAATACAGAATAGAGCATCAACTAGCAGGGGACATAGTGGACTGATAAAATACAGAATAGAGGATCAACTGGTAGGGGACATAGTGGACTGATCCAATACAGAATAGAGGATCAACTAGTAGGGGACATAGTGGACTGACCATTACAGAATAGAGTATCAACTAGTAGGGGACATAGTGGACTGATCCAATACAGTATAGAGGATCAACTGGTAGGGGACATAGTGGACTGATCCAGTAAAGAATATAGGATCAACTAGTAGGGGACATAGTGGACTGACCATTACAGAATAGAGGATCAACATAGTGGACTGACCATTACAGAATAGAGTATCAACTAGTAGGGGACATAGTGGACTGATCCAATACAGTATAGAGTATCAACTAGTAGGGGACATAGTGGACTGATCCAATACAGAATAGAGGATCAACTGGTAGGGGACATAGTGGACTGATCCAGTACAGAATATAGGATCAACTAGTAGGGGACATAGTGGACTGACCATTACAGAATAGAGGATCAACATAGTGGACTGATCCAATACAGAATAGAGCATCAACTAGCAGGGGACATAGTGGACTGATAAAATACAGAATAGAGGATCAACTGGTAGGGGACATAGTGGACTGATCCAATACAGAATAGAGGATCAACTAGTAGGGGACATAGTGGACTGATAAAATACAGAATAGAGGATCAACTGGTAGGGGACATAGTGGACTGATCCAGTACAGAATATAGGATCAACTAGTAGGGGACATAGTGGACTGACCATTACAGAATAGAAGATCAACATAGTGGACTTATCCAGTACAGAATAGAGGATCAACTAGTAGGGGACATAGTGGACTGATCCAGTACAGAATAGAGGATCAACTGGTAGGGGACATAGTGGACTGATCCAGTACAGAATAGAGGATCAACTAGTAGGGGACATAGTGGACTGACCATTACAGAATAGAGGATCAACATAGTGGACTGATCCAGTACAGAATATAGGATCAACTAGTAGGGGACATAGTGGACTGATCCAATACAGAATAGAGGATCAACTAGTAGGGGACATAGTGGACTGATCCAGTACAGAATAGAGGATCAACTAGTAGGAATAATCATACAGTCATTTATCAAACATATTTAACCAAAAGCAACTTGCAGGACTGTCAACATTGACAATGACAGTGACCAATACGTTCATCATACATGGTCTTTGTAGTGTTCTATATTAGATTAAAAACCACTGTCTCGTTGTCTGCACATGTCTCCTCTGCACTGTACTTCCTCTCTCTTTCTGTCAAACAAATCAGCACTTTGCCGGAAGTAAACCATTATCTGTAATGGCTAGTCCTCTTTGAGGCTAGTTGTTCTGTTGAGTGGGGGGGTAATATTAATATGATCTATGGGAATGTCACTCGTACTGGTTGACACAAAGACAGAAGGCACACACACACACACATACACACTTTTACACAGGCACGTGAAGATACAAACTCTAGCACACACAGAGGCATGCAAATATACATCATTTATCTCTCTCTCTCTCTTTCTCTCCATCTCTCTCTCTCTCTCTCTCTCTCTCTCTCTCTCTCTCTCTCTCTCTCTCTCTCTTTCTCTCTCTCTCTCCATCTCCATATCTCTCTCTCTCTCTCTCTCTCTCTCTCTCTCTCTTTCACTCTCTCCATCTCCATATCTCCATATCTCTCTCTCTCTCTCTCTCTCTCTCTCTCTCTCTCTCTCTCTCTCTCTCTCTCTCTCTCTCTCTCTCTCTCTCCATCTCTCTCTCTCTCTCTCTATATATATAGGCTATGTCTAAATACACTTACAGGCACCATAATTGCTCCCTGTGGGCATATAATATTAAAGCTATGTAGACTATGGAGGGTTTTCTGCACGTCCAAATGTTTCGTAACAGCTGGACAAAGATCCAATATAAAGAGAAAGGGAGAATGCTCCCAAATATAATGTTTTACAAACAGATTGGAACCATTTTACAGATTGCACTCACACTCCTCCAGAAGTTGCATTACACGGATGTTCTCATCTTTAAACCAGGACAGTGAATCATTCTAATAAGTTTTGTGTTAATAAACATGTTTGATCCCCAGAATAAAAAGACAGGCACATCTCTGTAGAACCAGCCTTCGTTAAACGCTAGTTGGCCTCGGATAAGGGTAGCCTACGGAGGGCTTGGGTTTTCAACATATGAAATGAAAAACAAGCTATTTTTATAGGTTACAGATAACTTCTAAACACAAGGTTAACCGGTATTCACCAAGGTTCTGTAGCATACATCATAGAGGGAGTTTTAATCACGTCCGTAATGGGATCTGCATGGTTAGATAATGTGGGGCTGCCTAT